>LBNU01024053.1:51025-100527 GCA_014162995.1 Artemisia annua
ACATGTGTTGGCTAGATAAGGTTAGACGGAAGTAGAGTTGACCTAGAGCTAGGGTGCTTTGACCCTAGCTTGGAATAGACTCTGCTGCGGCCTAGATCCGGGGCAGTAACGGGTGGTTCCTTGTTGTGACCTGGCTAGTGACCGTTGATTCATCTTTCCTAAGATGATAAATTATTGATTGAGATTGAGATTGAGATTATGATCGTGATGTCTCTACCTGCCTCTAGTCACATATAGCACTTAAACTTTTCAGGTCCACAACTGTTTTTATAACTTAAACTCTATGGACTCACCAGCGTAAGCTGACCTTTAGCATGTATTCTCAGGTTTAAAGCGATAGCTCACTATTTGAAGGCGCTTGGCAAGGGGCATGGTCAAAGGCAACTCTGATGAACATTTGGGACCGCTTTAATTATTTTATGGGCCTATTTCCGCACTATTTTCAAAGCATGTAAACTATATGCTTTTACATAACAACTTTATTCCATTTAAATGAAATAAAAACCATTCTTTGTTCCTTGTGTTGTGATACCGATTTTGTAGCACCCCGTTGCATGTATGCTTCCGCTAGACCCGAATTTTGGGGGTGTTACAGATTGGTATCAGAGCCTAGGTTATAGAGAATTGGGTAATTTTAAAACCTAAACTATAACCACTTTTGCGAAACCTAAAACCCTATGACCGCTACGTGCCTGCCTGCCAAGTCGATGCCTCGCATAAGATTTTGCTTGAGGATTTAGCTGATTAGATAACTGAGAATACATTGGATAAGATATTGAATGTTATGATTGATGATAAGTTGATGAGATATTTGATGATTTATGTGATGAAATGTTTATGATATAATTGATGAGTCTGAGTACATAATCATTTCAGTGTGTGCCTTACATTTGGATATTTCATATCCGCCTATTTTAGCTATTCACCATGAGCATTTCCATATGCTTATGCGAGTACCGCATCTATCATTGAGTTACGCTATTTCCTTGCGTAATCTCATTACTGAAGGTTGGTTTGCACACTAGTCATAGTATTGGGAATGATTTTGGGATATAACGGACATATTACTAGCGTAACTAGGCTGAGTGTTTCAAAATTCATTGAACCTCGGGTGAATGTAGACTGATCACCTACATTCAACCAGGGACAGTTGGACATGGCCTGATCAACTATGTCCGGCTCAGAGGTGAATTTTGCGATACTGAGGGTAGTTACAATAGCATTATGTTCGGGTTAGAGTTGCCTTTAGGAATGATAAGTTTTGCGCGCACGCACAAGCATTGAACATAACACCTAAGCCTGCACTTGCACACGACACAATGGCATCGCAACACCGCATGAATCGTATTGCTTCTGAAACCACTAAACGTCTTCGTTTATGTGGAATTCCTGTTTGTCGCCATCGGGCATAGTTCGCATTGGGTCGGGCTAGACCCGATTGACATCATTTGAATCCGAGTTGCTTTTCGTCATAAGCCTCGTCGATCTTATTGGTATTATCAGATTTGGTTTAGATTATCGTTTGGATTTGATTTGGTCATGTTTGGATTTGATTTGGGTTACGTTTTGATATGATTTGTGGTTTCGTTTTGATTTGATTTCCGGTTACGTCTTGAGTTGACTTTTGGCTATTTTGGGATATGGTTTTGACCATTGTGAATTTGACTTTGGCTACGTTTGAATTTGATTCCGGCTACATTGGATTTGATTTTGGATACGTTGGATTTAAAATTTTTGGCTTCATTTTGATTTGATTTCCGACTATGTCTTGATTTGACTCTCGGACATTTATGAATTTGGTCTCCACTATTTTGGATTGGATTTTGGCAATTTTCTCGTGATTTTGGACCTTGTTCCAAATTTGGAATTGGCATTTAGCATCGTTTCATTTGGCGATCTAGTCACAGCCGCCTCTACCTCAAGCCTTGTGCTTTATTAATGCGTTTTCTTAACCAATGATGTTCATTTTCTTGAACGATGCTATTCAATTAATGTTGTCTTACCGACGATGCTCAAATGAGGTTGTACTTTCCGCCTCCAACCTAAGTATCGTGCTGAGTCAACCGACTCCAACCGATTTCTAGTAGCAATCAACTTTCTTTTACAGAATTGTACACCAAGCTTGTTAAATCCCTCAATCAGCAAGGATTCCGTGCTTGACAGAATTCTTAAAATTTTGAGATGTAACTTGAATCACGATCCTTGGGACAACCACCTATTTCTTCCCTCGTCCCTTGGAAATACCAATTATCTTTGCTCCTCTCTTATTGGATAGTAAAACTGCCTTGAAATTAATTTAAAGAATGTTGCCATCTTACAAGATGTTTTACTGCTACTTCACAGAAATCAAAATTTTGATTCTACACTACTTGATAAAGGAGAATTGTTTTCCCTGTTATCTCACAAACTACTTTACGAAATTGTTTTCACAAAACGATTTTATAAAATATTTGTTGCCATGCTATGGGTTCAAATGCAACCTTGCTACTATCCTAAATACCAAAATTTTGATCTAACTACCATTCTATAAATGGTGAAATGATTTCTTGATACTCTGTAAGTTATTTTACAAATAGCTTAACAAGACGATTTCTTATAACGTTTTGCTGCCTTGCTACAATATTGTGAAATCAAACTGAAAATCGAGATTTTGACTCTCTTACAATTTATAAACAATGGGTTATTTTCCCATTATCCTATAAGCCGTTTCACAAAATCCTTTGTCGATTTCTATTCTATCACTATATCATAAGCTAGACCTCGGGAGTGAACCCCGACCTCTACCTGAGTATTTATTGATAATCCTACTTAACCTGTTCACCTCCTGCTAGCCAGCGAAATGAAAAGTATGGACAACCTTACTCGTCTATACGGGAAGAAGATCGTTGTTCATCCCATAGTGCTGATTTCTATTCTTTCAAATCGAGACAATCGTCTCACACCCACATTTTATCAACCATTCGAACATTGGGGAACATATTTCATATCTACGTAATCGAATTTGGCAATATTTGGGATAGACACCTCTTGTTGGTCAAATTCTCTCTTACCTACTATTTCAGTATTCCAAAAGCATTGCAATAGACCCTCTATGGTTACAAGTGTCGATCGCCGACTTGTTGGATAAAGATAGAGAGTTAAGCTGCTCGTTAATCATTAGAAAACATGATAATGTAAACCTCTTGAATCCTAGGATAAAGCCTAATCCCCGCTTTATTAATCCTTCCAATTCTTACTAGAGTTAGATCGGTAGCTCACCGACTCGAGCTACCATCAGGACTCAGCAATGTTCATGACGTTCTCATGTGTATAGTCTAAGTGATGACTTGCTGATGAGACTATCGTTTTCCTTCGGGAAGGATCCAGATTGATGACTATTTAAACCTTGTTGAGAAACTTATTGAAATCATGAATCATGGTCGTATCGATCCTTTCAGATCTTTGCCAGAGTGAGATTGATAGTTCACAGATTTGAGCTACCGTCGGAACTCAGTTGTATTCCCGACCTTTCATATACGAAATTCGAAGAAGCGACTTGCCAATTAGGCAGTTGTTATTCCTCTTGGAGAAATTCTAAGCTTATAACGTTCAAACCTTGTTGACCTATTGGAATCTTGAACTTTGGAATTAGACGACTTTCATAAAGTCGCATCGCTATTGACAAAGCTCGTCGAAACTTGCTAAAGGATCCTAAACACACGTAGGAGACGTGAAGACGAATCCTCATGCGTATATGCTCATTCTTTCATACCTTGACAGATAACTTGGAATGAATCGTGAGGATACGATTCTTTTTAAGGAGGTTAGGCTGTGACAACCCGGAAAATTCCTCCCAAGTTCTATTTGGAGAAAGATAATCTATTTTGAGTTTGGTATGATTTGCGAGATACTAGACGTATTTATATTCACTTTTATCAGAAATGTTATTCTGAGCGCATTGGTGTTATTCCCATATCATGAATCTTTTGTTTACTAGTCTTAATGAGCCTCGAGCCTCATTTCGTAAAAGATTTCAGAAATTTCACTTTTGGTCCATGTGGAAATATTTCGCAACTGCCCCTCATCTTTTGTGAAACCTACAAGTTGTAATTGAACTTTTATTTATTTTAGGTCAAGTATAAAGAGGGAATTATAACCCATTTCATTCATTTTTAGGGTTTTATCTTGCTCTCTCTCACTCTTGCAGCCGACAACACCCACATCTCTCTCTCTCTCATCTTTTTCCGGCGACAAAATCTGGCCAAACCATGCCACCACCGCGAGTGGCATCTCACCACCACCACCAAGTTCATCCCCATCTCCCTCTCTTTCTGTTGAGGTAATTCACGCGCGACAAGTCATCACCCAACACCATCTTTCACCGCGTTTCAGTCACGGTATCACCACCACAATGTCACATCGTTCATGTTTTCTGATTTCGTAAGACCAAGAAAATGATAACTCACCTTTTTGTGGACCTTGCACCACGTTTGGATTTAAACCCACGGATCTTGAAGGGTTGGTGGTCCGAGTTGTACTCGAAGGACACCACCACCACTGTCTCATAGGCTCTCCACCTAACGTCTCTCTTTCTCTTTTGTTGGTAAGTCGACCCACGGATTTGTTCTTGTTGTCGTTGATTTGTTAAACTGAGTATAGTTTGTGTTAGCTTTCGTGGATATTAATGGATTAAGACAAGATTTAAAACGGATTAAATTAAAGTCGTGTGGTAAGAAATGATTATCTAGAGTCTAGTTACTGATGTTCTTTTATTCTTGTTGTTCGATTTGGTTCTGGTGTCGCGTCAGAAAAACCCGTTTGGTTGTCTTGGTTTCATAATTAGAGATAACCTCAGATGAAGTCTGATGTTTGTTGCTGTTTTAATTTGGTTTGGATTGGGATCAGTCACGATTTAGGAATGGAAATGAGTGTATGTTGTTGTTGTTGTTGATAGCATCAAGGTTATTTGGTTATCTCAGTTTGGTTAAACGACCACCAAGTGGTGCCGATTTGCTCGGTTAAGTGTCACGACACCCTCATGGTGTCAAGAGTTTTACTTTCAAAATGATTTCACGAAAGTCGTATTAACATGAGTTTGCAAAACACAAACCTTTTCTTACAACGGTAGTAGCAGTAATTTGATTGTTAAAAGTATAAAAATCTGTATTTGCCAAATAATGTTGGATTTTCCCACAAGCCCAACAATACAACAATAACAATTAGGGTGCGTTTGGTTTATTTTAGACTTTTGGGTACAAGTCGATATGGAAACTAAAGATTATATTGGTTGAAGGTAAAAAGAGTTATGTTGTCATAACTTAAGTTAGTTAGTAATAAATTTGGTCATTTATCGGACTAATTTAATTCATTAATTTTATTTATGAACATTGGTACGTTTCGGACTATAATTGGGATTGTGACTTGGATATGGTTAACATGAATACTTAACGGATTTGATAATTGGGACTTTGACTCGGATAAATGGATAAATACTAGACTTGTATTGACTTATTGGACATGTATCGACATCTATTGGACATTGGTCATTGGACAATTTGGACTTATTGGACTTGAAACGAATACAATATATTAGACTCGTAACGAATTTAATATATTTGATTCGCGACGAATATACAATAAGTAAATAATGTCTAATAGACAATGAATACACTTTATAGTTTTCTAATAAATTGCCGGGAAATATTGTTTTAGAGAATTGAATTTATTTAAAGTCTATTGACTTGGAAATATTGTGTAAAAGAATGCATCATGCCGACTTTTATACAACTTTCTAAACTTATATTTATTTTGCAAAACCTTTTTCTTCTTATAAAACCCGACAAGAATATATATATACTTATGTTTTATGAAGTTGAAAAGCTTTCTTGATCGAATTGGGAATTCAAACTTAATTTGTTTATAAAACATGTAAGTTTTATATAAACCATTTGGGACTACGGGGTAAATACCGAAACTTACTAATCGACCTATTTTATATTACAAATATAATTGTCGTCATTGTCTAGATCCTCTTTAATTAACTTGAGTCGTTAGTATTTCTTGATCTTGTCAATGTCGTTTTCCCTTTTGGCGTGAGTTGTATGTTGATGTCTTTATCATCTTGGCGTGAGTTGTATATTGACGTCTTTTCATTTTGGCGTGAGTAGTATTTTGAGTCTATGTCCTCTTACCACACCACACGAAACATAAAGCTTTCTTACGAAATCATTGAGACTTAACTTTTTATAAATTAATGATTTGAGTGATCCACGAAAACTATGACACATCGTCTTTTATAGACTTTATTATCGTACGAACTATATTTTGAGATAATCGTATGCGTATTAGGATGTACCTCGTGTTCGTACTACTTGGTGCCGTCGTGCCCATCTTTTGGATATCGTTGTGATTAGCTCTAGATGCCAAGTTGTGTCGGTCGTGATCTTTGCATTGCTGTGGCTAAGGTGAGTTCATAGCCCCCTTTCTTTTAAACAAGTTTTCATAACTATTTTTGGGGGAGAATACATGCTCTTTTAACTAAACTCAATGATTGTTTATCTGATTACGTGAACGGTTTGATTAAGATTTGATTGATTAAGATTTGATTGATTGATTGATTGATTGATTTACTGATATACTTGATTTGGATATTCGAATGCGTTATGTGTTTACTTGGTTTATATATGAGAGCTTCCTAGCTCAAACCATTTTCTTGGACCTGCTACTACTTGGTTTTGCTACATGTGTTGGCTAGATAAGGTTAGACGGAAGTAGAGTTGACCTAGAGCTAGGGTGCTCTGACCCTAGCTTGGAATAGACTCAGCTGCGGTCTAGATTCGGGGCAGTAACGGGTGGTTCCTTGTTGTGACCTGGCTAGTGACCGTTGATTCAACTTTCCTAAGATGATAAATTATTGATTGAGATTGAGATTGAGATTGAGATTGAGATTATGATCGTGATGTCTATACCTGCCTCTAGTCACATATAGCACTTAAACTTTTCAGGTCCACAACTGCTTTTATAACTTAAACTTTATGGACTCACCAGCGTAAGCTGACCTTTAGCATGTATTCTCAGGTTTAAGGCGATAGCTCACTATTTGAAGGCGCTTGGCAAGGGGCATGGTCATAGGCGACTCTGATGAACATTTGGGACCGCTTTAATTATTTTATGGGCCTATTTCCGCACTATTTTCAAAGCATGTAAACTATATGCTTTTACATAACAACTTTATTCCATTTAAATGAAATAAAAACCATTCTTTGTTACTTGTGTTGTGATACCGATTTCATAGCACCCCGTTGCATGTATGCTTCCGCTAGACCCGAATTTTGGGGGTGTTACATTAACAAAAGTTAACTTGATAATAAAACTATAAAACCCAATAAATAAAACAGTCCCATTAACCTTTTCCTTTTAACCCAGTACCCGGCCCAACACAATAACCCGGTAAACCCACCAAACCAAATATAATAAATAAAAAAACCAAACGCGCCATTTTATTTTCCCCCTTTTTCCCTTTTAACCCAGCTCTCAAGAACCCTAATTACCCAAGAACCCTAATTACCCTTACCATCAATTACCCCACCCCGAACTTGTTTTAACAGCAATTAAGGGTACGTTAGTCATTCCCCAACACCCCCTGACACCCAGCAAAGGAATGCCACGTGGTTGAAGGTCATTGGTCAAGAGGCGTCACCAAGTGAATTCTAGGGCTCTGATTGGTGCACTTGTGTCATAAGGGATCAAATTAGGATATTCCAAGGGAAATTCTGTTTCTGGATCCTTCTGCCAAGAACCCTAATTACCCTTACCATCAATTACNGGTGCACTTGTGTCATAGGGATCAAATTAGGATATTCCAAGGGAAATTCTGTTTCTGGATCCTTCTGCCAAGAACCCTAATTACCCTTACCATCAATTACCCCACCCCGAACTTGTTTTAACAGCAATTAAGGGTACGTTAGTCATTCCCCAACACCCCCTGACACCCAGCAAAGGAATGCCACGTGGTTGAAGGTCATTGGTCAAGAGGCGTCACCAAGTGAATTCTAGGGCTCTGATTGGTGCACTTGTGTCATAAGGGATCAAATTAGGATATTCCAAGGGAAATTCTGTTTCTGGATCCTTCTGCCAAGCTTGGAGCTCAGGCTATATAAAGCCCTCTTCACCAACGAATTCAGCTGGTTAGATAGTAGCTAGTTAGGAGTAGTGTAGATTAGATAGTGTAATGTTAGCTTGTGTAAATGATTTGTAAGCTTTGATGTTGTACTAATTTTCCAGTTTTCAATACAATTCAGTTTCATTTTATAATTCTTGTCATTTAAGTTTTCAAGCACTCTAATAATTCAAAACTGTTTTCAAGTTCATGTTTATTGTTTTCAAAAGTTCATTCAGATTTCTACATAGCTTTTAGAGAGGTTTTGTTAAAAATTTCATCAAATTGCTTTGGTCAACTAGTCAACTGAAGAGGTTTATGAAGATATTGTGTGATTTAGATCTGGTTTAGAGTTGCAGAGGTTTGGTTTAGCCTATCTAATGATAAGCATGGTCTGGATTTGATCTCTATTTCAGTTAGGGTCATGAGATTTGTAAGTCTCATTTTGCATTCTCAAGCATAAATCTGTTGTTTTTTTATAGTAGTTCAGATCTGCTCTGCTTGCTAGTTTATTGTTTGATTGTTTAAATTTGTTCATGTTTTAGTAGAATTGGTAGTGTTTAAGCTTTTTTACTCATCTGTGCTACTGTTCCATTGGATTGCCTCTTTACTGCCTTCATTTAGCTTGCTTTGTGAAACTTAGTTCTTGTTATTATTTGTTTTTTACTGATGTGTTTTTGGCTTCTAGTGTTATGAGTGCATCTAGATTGCTCATTAGTTTGGTGTTTAGAGGTTTTATTATGCACAAGTGAGTATAATCTGTCCTAATAGGAGTGTTTGGATTTGTGGAATTTTGTGAGGTATTGTTGTTGTTTCACTATGTACTCTGCACTAATAGTTCATAATAGGTTAGGATAGATAAGACGTTGAATAAAATCAGTAGGATAATGTAGAAAAAGTCAAAGTTAGCTTGTTATTCATTTTCTGTTTTCATTAGTGCTTATCTACTCATGTATTTTGGATCATGGTGAATTTGAAGTTTGTGGTTATAATTTTCACATTCTAAAATAGTTCAACTTATATATAGGATTAGAGTTAGGCTGCTAAAATCAATCAAAGTCAACCTTAGGTTTCAACTAGAAAGTCAGCATATGCTGATAAGTTTTCAGTCACTTAATGGAATTTTGTTGCTGAACTTTGATCAAATTGGACTTCAATTAGGTTGTTTAGCATATGGCTTTTCAGTTTTCTAGATACTCAGCTAGGTAGTATTCATTTTGCCCCCATAAGTTTTACCATTCCAGCTTAATAGACTGCTTATTTTTGTCCCTTAACCTTGTCCCAAGCCTGCTAGGCGCTGAGTAATTCAGTAGGTTTATTGTGTAATTTTTGGCTTAAAGCTCTTGTTCTTTTGCTTGATTTGAGTTCCATTAGTTGTATTTTAGTCAATTCATGTTAACATTTTCATTAAGAGCTTCTTAAGTGCTTATTTGCTCAAAATAAGTGCTTATCAAGAACTTATTGAACTGTTTTCTTCAAATTCTGAGTATCACTTGATCAAAAGTGAACTGAATTGAGTTAATTTGAGCTTAAGGTACTCTCTGAGTGCTTATCTCACAGTTTTCATTCAAGTGCTTATTTATAAGCACTTGAATAAGCTGTTTTTAAGCTCAAATAAGCACTTTTCAGCTTATTTTTGAAAAAGTTTTTATCTCAGAATCTTTAGTATTATATTTTAGAATTTCCATAAAAAAATCAGATTTATTTGAATTGATTTACTATTTCTTTTCTATTTTCTTAGATTTAAATCATTTTAAATACAAAATTAAATCACAAAAATACAAAAATAGTTTCTGATTTTATGTTTAAATTTCATTTTCAGTTTAATAAGATTTTTAGAAAATAAATTTGTAGAATAAATTTTTCATTTTATAATTAGTTTAGTTTTCTTTTATTAAATAAAAATACAAAAATAGTTTTAATTCATATTAAATAAATAAAAAGCCAAAATAATATTTTTCTTTTTCATAAAATTTTCTTTTATCATTTTTAAGATTTAGAAATTTCATTTGAGCCCGTAGGTTTAGTATAGCTTAGCATTCGCGTTTTAGTTTGCTAATTAGACGTTATTTTTAGTTTACGTTTGCGTTATTTGATTACGTGCTTTACATGCTTGTACATATTGCATCATTAGTTTATTTTCATGTCAATTGTAGAATAATTCCAAAATCCAATCAAAACTATAATTTCTGGGGGAGAATACATGCTCTTTTAACTAAACTCAATGATTGTTTATCTGATTACGTGAACGGTTTGATTTTGTTTTGATTGATTAAGATTTGATTGATTGATTTACTGATATACTTGATTTGGATATTCGAATGCGTTATGTGTTTACCTGGATTATATATGAGAGCTTCCTAGCTCAAACCATTTTCTTGGACCTGCTACTACTTGGTTTTGCTACATGTGTTGGCTAGATAAGGTTAGACGGAAGTAGAGTTGACCTAGAGCTAGGGTGATTTGACCCTAGCTTGTAATAGACTCTGCTGCGGCCTAGATCCGGGGCAGTAACGGGTGGTTCCTTGTTGTGACCTGGCTAGTGACCGTTGATTCATCTTTCCTAAGATGATAAATTATTGATTGAGATTGAGATTATGATCGTGATGTCTATACCTGCCTCTAGTCACATATAGCACTTAAACTTTTCAGGTCCACAACTGTTTTTATAACTTAAACTCTATGGACTCACCAGCGTAAGCTGACCTTTAGCATGTATTCTCAGGTTTAAGGCGATAGCTCACTATTTGAAGGCGCTTGGCAAGGGGCATGGTCAAAGGCGACTCTGATGAACATTTGGGACCGCTTTAATTATTTTATGGGCCTATTTCCGCACTATTTTCAAAGCATGTAAACTATATGCTTTTACATAACAACTTTATTCCATTTAAATGAAATAAAAACCATTCTTTGTTCCTTGTGTTGTGATACCGATTTCGTAGCAACCCGTTGCATGTATGCTTCCTCAAGAACCCTAATTACCCTTACCATCAATTACGCCACCCCCAACTTGTTTTAACAGCAATTAAGGGTACGTTAGTCATTCCCCAACACCCCCTGACACCCTGACAGCAAAGGAATGCCACGTGGTTGAAGGTCATTGGTCAAGAGGCGTCACCAATTGAATTCTAGGGCTCTGATTGGTGCACTTGTGTCATAAGGGATCAAATTAGGATATTCCAAGGGAAATTCTATTTCTGGATCCTTCTGCCAAGCTTGGAGCTCAGGCTATATAAAGCCCTCTTCACCAACGAATTTAGCTGGTTAGATAGTAGCTAGTTAGGAGTAGTGTAGATTAGATAGTGTAATGTTAGCTTGTGTAAATGATTTGTAAGCTTTGATGTTGTACTAATTTTCCAGTTTTCAATACAATTCAGTTTCATTTTATAATTCTTGTCATTTAAGTTTTCAAGCACTCTAATAATTCAAAACTGTTTTCAAGTTCATGTTTATTGTTTTCAAAAGTTCATTCAGATTTCTACATAGCTTTTAGAGAGGTTCTGTTAAAAATTTCATCAAATTGCTTTGGTCAACTAGTCAACTGAAGAGGTTTATGAAGATATTGTGTGATTTAGATCTGGTTTAGAGTTGCAGAGGTTTGGTTTAGCCTATCTAATGATAGGCATGGTCTGGATTTGATCTCTATTTCAGTTAGGGTCATGAGATTTGTAAGTCTCATTTTGCATTCTCAAGCATAAATCTGTTGTTTTTTTTATAGTAGTTCAGATCTCCTCTGCTTGCTAGTTTATTGTTTGATTGTTTAAATTTGTTCATGTTTTAGTAGAATTGGCAGTGTTTAAGCTTTTTTACTCAACTATGCTACTGTTCCATTGGATTGCCTCTTTACTGCCTTCATTTAGCTTGCTTTGTGAAACTTAGTTCTTGTTATTATTTGTTTTTTACTGATGTTGTTTTGGCTTCTAGTGTTATGAGTGCATCTAGATTGCTCATTAGTTTGGTGTTTAGAGGTTTTATTATGCACAAGTGAGTATAATCTGTCCTAATAGGAGTGTTTGGATTTGTGGAATTCTGTGAGGTATTGTTGTTGTTTCACTATGTACTCTGCACTAATAGTTCATAATAGGTTAGGATAGATAAGACGTTGAATAAAATCAGTAGGATAATGTAGAAAAAGTCAAAGTTAGCTTGTTATTCATTTTATGTTTTCATTAGTGCTTATCTACTCATGTATTTTGGATCATTTGGTGAATTTGAAGTTTGTGGTTATAATTTTCACATCTAAAATAGTTCAACTTATATATAGGATTAGAGTTAGGCTGCTAAAATCAATCAAAGTCAACCTTAGGTTTCAACTAGAAAGTCAGCATATGCTGATAAGTTTTCAGTCACTTAATGGAATTTTGTTGCTGAACTTTGATCAAATTGGACTTCAATTAGGTTGTTTAGCATAGGGCTTTTCAGTTTTCTAGATACTCAGCTAGGTAGTATTCATTTTGCCCCCATAAGTTTTACCATTCCAGCTTAACAGACTGCTTATTTTTGTCCCTTAACCTTGTCCCAAGCCTGCTAGGCGCTGAGTAATTCAGTAGGTTTATTGTGTAATTTTTGGCTTAAAGCTCTTGTTCTTTTGCTTGATTTGAGTTCCATTAGTTGTATTTTAGTCAATTCATGTTAACATTTTCATTAAGAGCTTCTTAAGTGCTTATTTGCTCAAAATAAGTGCTTATCAAGAACTTATTGAACTGTTTTCTTCAAATTCTGAGTATCACTTGATCAAAAGTGAACTGAATTGAGTTAATTTGAGCTTAAGGTACTCTCTGAGTGCTTATCTCACAGTTTTCATTCAAGTGCTTATTTATAAGCACTTGAATAAGCTGTTTTTAAGCTCAAATAAGCACTTTTCAGCTTATTTTTGAAAAAGTTTTTATCTCAGAATCTTTAGTATTATATTTTAGAATTTCCATAAAAAAATCAGATTTATTTGAATTGATTTACTATTTCTTTTCTATTTTCTTAGATTTAAATCATTTTAAATACAAAATTAAATCACAAAAATACAAAAATAGTTTCTGATTTTATGTTTAAATTTCATTTTCAGTTTAATAAGATTTTTAGAAAATAAATTTGTAGAATAAATTTTTCATTTTATAATTAGTTTAGTTTTCTTTTATTAAATAAAAATACAAAAATAGTTTTAATTCATATTAAATAAATAAAAAGCCAAAATAATATTTTTCTTTTTCATAAAATTTTCTTTTATCATTTTTAAGATTTAGAAATTTCATTTGAGCCCGTAGGTTTAGTATAGCTTAGCATTCGCGTTTTAGTTTGCTAATTAGACGTTATTTTTAGTTTACGTTTGCGTTATTTGATTACGTGCTTTACATGCTTGTACATATTGCATCATTAGTTTATTTTCATGTCAATTGTAGAATAATTCCAAAATCCAATCAAAACTATATTTTACCATTCACTTCACACGAGCACATTCGTTACGTCGAAAACGCCGTCAAACCTTCGTTGGGACACGACCCGAGAATTATTCTCACGAATATTTCTTTGGAAAAATATACTCTAAAATACTCACATCATACTTCGTTATGAGTGCTTTGATTGTGCATCACATCGTCAACATGTGTATCTTCAGATGCTCTACTAGATTCATCAGACTCTTTATTGTTATCCATATGTTGTTGTTTTGAGAGAACATTAGTGCTTTTCAAACCAACATCATCTGGCGTGACAAGACTAGTTTGATGAACCTCATCGAGTATCGTTGGAATGGCACTTGTTTCATATGTGTCATATAATTTGAGTACCTCAGAAATGATGGATGATTTTGATGATCCTGATTGATTTGCCGATGTGACTGCAGATGTAAGCTTGGCCATAAAGATGGTTTGTGCAGTAGGTTCATCATCAACATCAGAATCAAATGCATCCCAATCTTCAGCTTGGAAGATGTTCGGGTCATTTAGAGCAAGATCCTGGACCGGTTGATCATCCACATCAGCATCAAAGGAGTTTCCTTCATCACCAGCAAGAAAGAGCAGCTGTTCCTCATCCAATTTAACTGCATTTTCTTGTGCTTGCATCAACAGCATCTTATCTTTGAAGTAGTTAGAGTTTTGAGGACGTTTTGGTTCAGTGCAGTTTCTTGCAATATGACCTAGCCCACCACAGTTGTAGCACTTATTTTGTCTTCCTTGAACCACAACACGCCCATCTTCCACAACAGCAAGATTACGTGGATTAGATGAGGTTCTGAGTTGATTGTTGGTTTGAGGAAGAGTGCTTCTGAAGTGTTGAACCAGCAGAGAGACTTGATTGGAGAGATTATCAATTCTCTTATCCATGTAGGAATTTCCCGATTCTTGTGGATTAGTTTTGACACTTGCTGTTTGCATTGAGGCTTGACCAAGAGAAGACTGATTCTGTGTTGCATGAGCAGTGATTGGAGGGTTGATTAAGTCAGCTGAGAATCAGTCGAGTCCTTGAGCACTGGAGATTAGAGCAGGAGGATCATTTGAGGGATGAAACTTCTCTCTTAGCTGACGATCATACATGGCATGTTTCTCATGTTGTTGTAGATAAGCATAGAGTTGCTCATAGTTGGTGTTTCTGAGTCCTTTGTTTAGCTTCACAGCTGTGACAAACCGATCCCATTCTGGTGACATGTTATTGACGAACTTTGAGTTGAGTTGGATGTTGGGCATTGTCATTCTGATCATTCTCATGTCATTCACAAGCTTGTGGAATCTGACATAGTAATCATTGATGCTTTCACCAGGGTTCATCTTAAAGTGCTCGAATTCATCGTACAATTGAGACTCACGATCTTCCTTTGTTAATTCTGAACCAGCTAGCAACATTTTGACATTGTCCCAAACAGCTTTGGCCTCAGTGTTGAAGTTAATCAGTTTGTATATGTCCTTTGGTAGCCCTTGTACCACAATGTTTGAAGCACGAATGTCAGCATCATATCGTTTCTTTTCAGCTTCATTCAGATCATTGTACGTACGAGGTCTGTCAATTCCAAGGGTGACTGTCCCATCATCACCAGTGGAGATAACATCTCTGGTAGTGCCCATTTGGAATGGCCCTTCATCAATTGATCTCAGAATGTTCTCCCCATTTTCTTTGCCTTGACAATACAAGCGAATTCTTTGTGACCAAGACTCATAGTCCGTTCTTTCTAGCATTGGAGGTCGAGTGTCAGATCCAGCAGCTTGAATATCATCAATAGATGTTACAGTAGTCATGATGACAAGGTCTTAGACGGGATTTTACAACACACGTGACTTAAACCGAGAAATCGATTCTTTCCCGGGATTTTACTAACGTCAACCAGGAAAACCGCTAAGATAAGTAAACCGCTGGTACAGTAACCGCTGACAAGTAACCGCTGAAAGAAAACCGCTGAAGTACTAACCGCTGAAACTTAACCGCTGGAATAGTAACCGCTGATTATTAAACCGCTGACAATAGTAACCGCTGACAGAGTAACCGCTAGTAAAGTAACCACTGAAGAGTAAACCGCTGGTAACTTAACCGCTGAAGATTAAACCGCTGGAAGTTAATCGCTGAAACAGTACAAGGTACATCGTAATGTTTGCTCCACTACTTGTCCTAACCGATGTTGCTAACCGCTAAAGTCCCAACTTAACCACTGCGAAGAACACCTTATCGTAGAGCAAACCGCTACCAAGAAAAAGTTCCAAAACAACTCGTACACTACTCAAACGTTAGATTTAGTCCAACCAACTGATAAGCTAGATGAATCTAACCCCTATAATCCTAGAAGTACAAGAAAGAACAAAAGAATCACCACGAACAAGCTCTAAAATGAGTAGAAACCACTCTAAACTAGTAGAAACCAAAACAAACCATACACCACAAGTCCTACAATCCCTAGGATGTAACCATGGCTCTTGATACCAATTGTAGAACACTAGATAACATCACAAACACGCTCATACGTGTGGTTATGGTTCGTTATTCATAAGAAATAAAAGAAAGAAATATAGAGAGAGAAAGTTAGAGAGAGAAAGATATGAAGCCTTAGAGAGAAAACCAAAAAAAAAGAAAATGAGATTATGAGAAGGCTTACCCTCTCCAAGGATGGAGAGGGTATTTATATGTACATGGGTTTTGCCACTTGGGCGTACCACTTGGGCTGCGGATCAGGTATACAGTGGGTAAAGACCCGTCCTTCTTCCGCGAACTAATCTACTTCTAAACTACGTTTAACTAACTATTGTAAATACTATGAGCTAAACAATGCTTAATCATATCTGGGGTGACCAAATCTTTCTTATATAAAAAGCGTATTCCTAACAGATTCTCATCAGGAATGTAATTTTATAATTTTTACAACATCGTTATATTCTATTTGGTACCGTTAAATTTTATTTCCAGCAAACTCGGTAACCGGTATCCCCTAAAACTATTAATAAACACATTATAATACATAAAATACACAATATCTATCAATTATTCACCAAATCTCTTACACACTCAACCCCCACCTTTTCTCCTTGAATTCAGCCGCCCCTCCCCACTTACCGTTTGATTTTGTTTACCAACTCTCATCCTCAAAAGTCTTTTACAAGATATCCTACACTAGATAACACATGCATACATGATCTTGTTAAAAAAAATCACATTTCCTCTCCTCCTCTTTGTGTGGATCGGCCAAGGAGAAGACAAGCAAGAAATCATCAAAAAATTCAAGATCAAGTAATAATCAAGACATATTAGTGCTTCTCTTTAGGGTTTTGAAATGAAAACCAAGAAGTAACTAAGTTTTAATCACCAAAAGTTCACTAATCACCCAAGTAAGTATGTCAAACTAATCTTCATCAATTTTGCAAGATTTTACAAAGTCCATAACATTTATTTCATCTCTTGCAAGCATACATGTGATCTATACCACTATATATATGTTTTTATGATTTTTATTAACTAAAAATTAATAATAATTAATTCCATGATAAACTTGCTTGGTTGATGATGTTTAGGAACCCATGACGCCCTAAGAAGGTGTATGGTAGATTAAGAGTGGTTTTGAAGTTGATTGGAATGGATTGAATCAAGTTACAAACTAGAAAAATCGTTTTCGACACATTATAAAAAGTTGCTGCCCGTTTTTGTGAAATCTAGAAATATCAGTAATTTCTGGGTAAATATGGATCTAAGAATTAGAAAATACATTTTATAAAGAAACCGTGGCCGCATGAATGGATAAAAACGGGTTTACGACGAGAAAGTTATGCCAAAAACAAGTTTTACAACTATAACTAATTTTCTGAAAATTTTGGTGCTGATGCACGATTTTCTACAGCCAAAACAGGACACTAATCGTTAATAAAATGCACAGACTTATCAAAAATATATTAGTTCACTTTAACACGAATCCGGGGACATAAAGAACGTAATAAACGGACCTATAACGACTAAAATATGAGTATTTTAAGATTCGGCGAAAAACATAAAATAACAACAGCACCAGCACTTAAATATTTTCCAAGTATAAACTGCAGTTCCAAGCACCGATGTTTAGAGCCATTTTCCCATCAATACACTCACTTCTGGAAAAATATTATCATTGTATAAAAGTTAGATCACCTGCCTTGTTTCCAAAACAACTGACCGTTTGACATTTAGACTTATAACGAGTAATCTACGACCGTTCAAACTTTCCCGAAAACTGCCCAGAAATGGCAGTTTTGGCCTAAACACCCTACTTCACGACTGTTTATCTATTAACCTAAGCACATTGGGAAAAATATCAGTGTTGACCGCTTTTAGATAATACAACAAGCTTTCCAAAACCGCTGAGTTTGCTTTCTAACTCTGAATATGCACTGTTTTACGACTAGTTCTCCGAGGCCACTTTGGCCGTTTTCAGAAAAGTTTCCAAGTGTTGCAATTATGACGAAAAGATATATTTTCATAAGATTTCACTAAACGACTATAGTAAAACGTCATTACACCATATATACACATAAAGTACATTATAACTCGACGTGATAACATAAAACATAACTTTCGACGATTATTGTGATTTCAAAATAATACGAGTGATATAGATAACATATGTATTTACATTCATTACATCATTACATAATCTAAATTAGATTATATTCATTCATATTTGGTTGCGGCTAGAGTTCGCACCGTTTTTCCATTTCATTCACTTTGTCATTATACAGCTTCTATCAGGTGAGTTTTCATAGCCCCGTTTTCAATTCAATATTTTAATTTCAAATCCTACGAGGGAGAATACATTGCATCATCATCATTTTTCATACGGGTCAAAGTATTAAATTCAAGTACATTGCTTAAGTTACCGTATTGCCATGTTAAGGTCCCCTATTTATTATCATGAACCGTTAATTATGCTTAAGCGAGAGTGAGTGGATAGTTCTATTGAGGGTGACGCCTCCATCCGTGTTGGTTATACCAACCGTCATAACGGATGCATTTCATTTCTAACATCATTAGAGTGTCTGGCAAAACACTCTGGAGGGGCATTTTCATCGGTCAGCTTCGGGGTCATGAGCTTAAGGGCTAATGTACGATTTTATTCATCAGGCGAAATTTTATCATCATCATTTTTATACTTGAGGTTACCGTATAACATTCATTTTCATAAACCTATGATTTCTCACAAACATTATTGTTGACCATTTTTAGCAATGTATTTTCAGGTAATTAAGACATCTCATGTTGGCATGCATTTTGGACCTACATGGAGTCGCGGAGTCGACGCGTCTCACCTTTTATTTAATGCACTTATGTAACGTTTGATCATGTTGAACTTGTTTTCATGAACTTGCAACACCATTTTGGGACCTTATTTTGTAAACTCTGAATGTTTTAATGATCAAACGATGTATTTTCAAAACGACACTTTAGGTCGTTCAATATAACCATTGTATGAGATGCCATGAACATTACACCCAGGTATTCCATTCCGCTGCCAATCAGGTAAATTCAGGGTGTGACAGACATCATCATATGATGGAATGTGATGAATCACATTAAGTCTTAAATTGAAGTTCTGAATTTGTTCAACTGCTTATGAAGAGGTTGTTAACAAAGAAAAGTCAGAAACTATCAATATGTATTTTTAATATCCCAAAAGGGAACATTGTATTGTTGCTCTATGTGCTAAGTATTTATAGATAGTCTTTAAATTACTAAAAGCAAGTGGGAGTTCTGATCTTTAAAGAATAAAATTACAAGATACATAATCTTCTAAAATAAACTAGTAAGTTTCATAATGAGGTTAGACATGAAAATGTTAAACTTCAAGATGATGGAATTATCATTCATAGATCCGCAGTGATATCTCAGACATTTGATTAATATGTTGAGAATTATTTTATGATACATTACCAAATATGGAATTGGGTAAAGTACACATGCTATGAATGATTAAGATGTTGTCCGTAAAGATAATCAATTTTGAAACTTGGTTTATCTTAATAGTTAGACAAGAAAATGAAGATGAGTTTCTTCAAAGATAAGGTAACCCTTGTGGTTTAAATCTTTGGATAGAAATCTTATGGACAATATTGTACACGTATTTAATGCATGTCTTATGACAAGATTATTAATCACATTTAAGTAATTAACTGTGATTGAATATTCTATCCTAAACACATTAAATATATAAAGATTATGATTGTCATATTTTCATTAATATGAAAATGACAATGGAGTATAAAAACTCTTTCTTGAGAGATTACTTGAGTGAGGACGATAAGTAATCAAAAGGAGTTATGAATTCAAATAAATCTTTGGAAGTGTACAAAGTGCTATAATCCATAAATGGATAAATGCATGCATCTAGGAGATTATTCTTTTGTTTAATTATTAAATCTATGTTTTGATTTATAATTAAAATAAGATAATTTCTAAGTATTCCTAAAAGCTAGTGGGAGTATTATGTTTAATTTCCTAAATCATATATGTTGAAAAACATATAAGAAGTAACATTCCATATAAGTAAAATGTTAAGTCTTAGTTTGGAATGAAACTTTACTTGAAGATTTAGAAAATGTGACATACAACCTTAGAATGAATGTTTATTAACATAAACATATGCGGTAAATGAATCTAATAGAACATGATATATCATTTAGATAATCTAAATGGATATGTAAAATCTAAGTATGACTCAAGGATTCTTCATGTACATCATGTTATTGTTGTATCATGCTTAAATATAAGATGATTTGACAACATTGATATCTAATTGAAAGTTATTAGATAACTTGTGTAATAAATATTCTAAAAGAATATATTTGGATATAGAATCACATCCTCAGCCTGGAATAGCTTCCAGATTCTATAGATGAACAATTTTTCAAATAGTTGTGAAAATTGTTATTACTGACAAACTTGAATGTTTTGAAGACATCAAACATTACACAATAGATATTAATGTTTACGGGAATTTTAAATAGCATATTGTTGTTTGCATACAATGATGCTAATGAAATTGAGATGACACTCAATACTAGTCATGGTAAGGATTTCATCCTTAGCCATATGTACTAGTTGTGCTTTCTAAAAGCATAGTTGCATTATATATTAAAGAATAAGAATACTTTAAACTTAAAAATGTTTTAGAAGTTTGATTGTCATAAATTGGTGGTTAAGGATGTCACACATTTTATGAAATATTATGTGCCATTATCAAATAGTTGAGTATGCACATATAAGAACTTCACTAGTTGAATTCTTAAATAAGTATTCTCAAAATTCTGATAGATCAAAGTTGGATGATTTATGTTTTGTCAACAAGTATGAATGTCATTACTTGAGATATAATTAATCGACTAGAGTTATCATGCATTGATCTATTTAGTATTTGGATAAGGGACGTTACACAATTATTATTTATAATGAATTGAAGTACTTGGTACGTTTGTTTCCATTAATTAATAAATTGTATCCTATATTTACATGTTTAAATAATAAATGTTATTCTAAATTGTCCGTTGTCGGTTAATAATATGGGAATATTAATAAATTAAGACGAATATGAGTTTGGTATAATATACTTAAAAGTATATTGATGCGTAGACATGCCATTTTAGATGATATTCAATGATACCGAATATAGGACTTATCCAAACTATATGATGTTACTTTATGGATCTTGTCATTAAGTAAATCCTAAGAAGTTATCCTCAGACTTGAGATACAAGATAACTGTCATGAATGTAGTGCATTTTTGTGAAACAACTTAACGCTATACGTAACTGGTAGTCATAAGGGTTGTTTTTGGAAGTGTTACAAAGTTCGTGGGTTTTGCTTGTAGTCAATACATAATTTGTCCCTTCAAATTAATTTTGGAGTTTAATACTGCTGGGCCCCTCGTAGGGTTGTCAAGATGTTTGCGTGTGCACGCCCAAGATCTTCCCTGAATATGTTCGAGATGATTTGGTAATCTTGATCAATCACAAACAACGAGAAACATAATTGTTAATTAAGAAATGACTTTGATCCGTATCTTATTAACGTGGTATTAGAAACAAAAGGATGATAATAATGAGAAATCATTAAAAGGTTTTCCAGGAGCCTTACTCGATTCGTACTAAGAGGCATCGGCGTGTTGTAAGACCACCGAATGTGATCACTCTATTATGATATGTCTAAATGGGAGTTGTTAGTTTATAGACATAAAATAATAGAAGAGTGTTAGGATCGAACTCGAGATCACGGGATTGCACACTTTACGTATGAGAATTAAAGATTAATAATTAAATATAAAATGTTATATTTATTAATTAAAATCACAAAAGAATAATGAAACTTGTCCGTTGTCGGTTAATAATATGGGAATATTATTAAATTAAGACGAATATGAGTTTGGTATAATATACTTAAAAGTATATTGATGCGTAGACATGCCATTTTAGATGATATTCAATGATACCGAATATAGGACTTATCCAAACTATATGATGTTACTTTATGGATCTTGTCATTAAGTAAATCCTAAGAAGTTATCCTCAGACTTGAGATACAAGATAACTGTCATGAATGTAGTGCATTTTTGTGAAATAACTTAACGCTATACGTAACTGGTAGTCATAAGGGTTGTTTTTGGAAGTGTTACAAAGTTCGTGGGTTTTGCTTGTAGTCAATACATAATTTGTTCCTTCAAATTAATTTTGGAGTTTAATACTGCTGGGCCCCTCGTAGGTTTGTCAAGATGTTTGCGTGTGCACGCCCAAGATCTTCCCTGAATATGTTCAGATGATTTGGTAATCTTGATCAATCACAAACAACGAGAAACAGAATTGTTAATTAAGAAATGACTTTGATCCGTATTCTTATTAACGTGGTATTAGAAACAAAAGGATGATAATAATGAGAAATCATTAAAAGGTTTTCCAGGAGCCTTACTCGATTCGTACTAAGAGGCATCGGCGTGTTGTAAGACCACCGAAGGTGATCACTCTATTATGATATGTCTAAGTGGGAGTTGTTAGTTTATAGACATAAAATAATAGAAGAGTGTTAGGATCGAACTCGAGATCACGGGATTGCACACTTTACGTATGAGAATTAAAGATTAATAATTAAATATAAAATGTTATATTTATTAATTAAAATCACAAAAGAATAATGACCGTTATGTATTTAAGTTAAATGACTAACGATCGTTAGACGAATATAAGGAAAGATAAGTGTATGATTATTTGGTAAGTCAAGAAGGATCCGGAAGCCCTCCTTGGGCTTGTGATCGACCGGTTATGGGTTTCTAAACCCTAACCCATGCAAACTTGAGCTCCAAGATATCTACACTATAAATACAAAGGCAAGGGTTCATTGTTTGCATCTCTTGTGCACACACAAACTCTTAAACTTGTTTTCTCTCCTTCTTTTCTTCTTAGGCCGATCGAACAAACATCCCACCTTAGGGATTCTATTTGGTTTTTCATAAAACAAAGTGTTTGGTTGATTTTGTGATTTGTTACTTGCATAACTTTAATTCGATTTAGTACGTGTGTACAAGAACGTGAATCAAACACATTATTGTTTGTTTCTTGGATTGAATTACAAAAAGGTAAGGGGTAATTCTTATAATCCTACAAACCCTAATTAGGGTTCTTGATTTGAAGAATTGCACTAATTGATTCTTGTTCGGGCTAGAATCAAAAGGTACGTTTACTATTATGTTTGGTTAATTAATTATGCATTATATGATCCTAATTGCTTCCGCTATGCTTACTTGATGCTTTTATTCATATATGTATGACATGAGTATAAAATTCCAACAGTTTAAACCAAGAACCTTTCTTTTGTATTGCATTGAGAGAGACCTTCTGTCTTTTGAACAGTTAGATTATGTTAGCGCTTCTACATTAATAGACTTTCTTCATGATTCTGAAAATGATATTATGGAATTCGGTATATGGTAATAGGTATAGATCATTCCTCTTATGTGTAATCGGCACACGATTATAGGTGGTGTTTGGATATGTGTTTTAATTGAAAGTGCAAACAAAGTGTATGAGCTCAACCTAAGAAACGGTATATCGGATAAGCGATAAACGAAACCGAACACCACTGACTAATATATGCATGACATGCCTTTGAGTAAAATCACTCAACAATGAAGCCACCAAAATCTTCAAACCTAATTCCCTTTTTCACCGCAATAGCTTTGCTTCCTGACCCCACTATTTCCAGTAAAGCAGTAGGCAATCATTGTTCATTGTATTTCGATTGTAGTCTGGTTCTTTCATTGACTTGGATTGGATGTTATAGATTCATGTAACGGTGAGTATTTCCAGTTCAGGTTGTTTGATAGTCAGATAAGCCCAGTTTGTCCTCATGAACCTTCCTAACCTCTTTGATTTAACAAACAAACCATACCTTACGGTAAGGTTGTTTAACCGCATCCATTTCAAGACCCAAACTGTTCACCCTACTCGATCAAGTGATTTGGTAAGCTTAATAGATTAGTTATACCAAAGAAATATGCTGTGAGGTATTTTTCTCCAGTACCCCATAATGATAAGTTTCGGTATTGTTATTGGAAGAGTAGCCAAAGTTTTGTCTTTACTCGTGGTTGGAATCAGTTTGTTAAGGAAAAGAGATTAATGGAGGTTGAAGATGATGGAGGGTAAATTGACAAAAATACCCTCACGTGCTGAGCATGTGAGGCCACTTAACGGGAGAAATAACACTCGTTAGGCTTCGGTGGATTTTTTGCAACACCTCGTCAGCTTCTGTTACCAAATCGACACAAAGTTGTTTTCGGTGTTTTTTTTTACAATTTCCGATAACATTAGGGACGTTTATGATATGCATAAATTAAAAAATTATATGAATGAACAAGTTTAATTTGTTTACTTGTCTTACTAGAAGATATTCATAAGGACTTTATGTATCTCTTGTATTTACTTAGGATTCTAGATTTACACCGGCTGTACTACTTTACGTAATTAATTTCAGTTGATTTGTTTCTTTTTATTTGTTAAAGATATAAACCATTCTCGTAGTGTAAAATATTTATCATGGAATCTTGATCAAAATACAGATTCAATCATATGTTTTAAAAGCCCTTTCCGAATTGGAAGTCTCTCTACATACTTGATGCCCCTTTCCCTGTGTTGAAATAAAAATGTGGTTTGTGATTACCGTGGTAGTAGTAGCAAAGCATCGGGCTGCTCCCGATGGGCTGAAACTTTTCAAAACGGGTGGTTTTATTCTAAGTCATTCACTGCCCTTGTCCCATAAATACAAAACCAACTTTACATCAAAGACCATAAACCCACCCATTAGCCTTATTGGTTGCAATAGAAGCCTAGAAGATCTTTGTGAAGGTTCTCCCCAATAAACTTCTCCAATTCATCAAATCTATTATTGGTGACGTTCAAACAACATGCATTGAAGGAAGACAAATTCTCGATGGCCCCCTTATGCTAAACAGAAAGTAATATGCAGTAAGTGGAGAATGTGGGAAAAAGGGTCCTTTGAATCAGGTTATGTATCGTTTATTATAAACGGTCGCCCACCATTAAATTCACAATTCAAAAAGGCATTAGACAAGACGACCAAAAAACCCCAATCCCAAATATTTATTTTTCAGATAGATCAACTAAAGACCGGAAGCCATTTGAAGCAACTTAAAAGGGTCTTTGGAATCGGGTTCTATTGCATGCGATGTTGCAGTGCTTCACATCTATCTCAAGTAAGCTAAGTATAAGTCTAGTTTTTAAGGGATTACAGCAGGTTCAAACAACATAGAGATCTCACATGTTCATTTTGCTGATCATGCTTTAATTTTGGGAATGTGGTAACCTTGTGTTGTATTTTAAGTTGCTTCACCTACCGGCCAAGCTTCAATACTTTCTTGCACTTACCTTGGAACACCCCTTAAAGACAACATGAAAAAAATCTTTAACTGGAAGGTGATCATCGATAAGTTCACAAAACAGCTTACCTCTTGCTAAGCTCCCTTTCACATGAGGCAGATGACTCTACTCTAATCCCTACGTGATGCACTTGGCAATTACTTAAAAAAAAAAAAAAAAAGAACAACAACAAATTGGATTATAAACTAGAATGAAAAGCTAAGGAGAAACTTTGTTTAGGGTAGGATTTTAGAAGTTAACAACATCGCTTAAGTTGCCCCAGAAAGGTATGTTCACATTCAATTACCAGTGGTCTTGAAGCTAGCATCCTTCTAGCCTCTAATTTTGCGACGGTTACTTAATAGAGTTGTTGCTTTACCAAAGGGCTAAATTCCTTCCCAGTTAAAAGGTTGTGGGTTCAGATCTTGCTTAGCACGTGTGAGATATATAGGTTTTTTACATAGAATGGGATAGTTGGTTGTCGTTACAAAAATATTGGTGTTGCTTTATTCCGAATCTACTCCTCTCTTGGAAATAAGTCATCAGCCTATGGAAAAATTAATCGTCTAATAAGGAATTTTCTACTTGCAATATTCTAAGCACTTTAATTATTCGAAAAGTGGGAGATGCATAAAAAAAATTATTGGCAAGACTCGGCATTGGGGAAAATATTTTAAAACAACTTTTCCAATATTTTTTTATTTGGAGACTAATAAGTATTTGCATGATAGTGGAAAGATGTAGGGTTTAATGCGAAATTTATCAACCTTTAGATAGTGTATTCAATCATGCTAGAGTAACATAGATAAATGTTAGGAGAAAGATCGTTCTCCAAGAAAATAGACTGGAGAAAATGAAGGAAGCTTTGCAATATCATAATAAATGGAACAATTTTTGGTATTTTATGAAAAAAAATTGTAATTTTACAGGTTTTAAAGATTGGTTGAGCTGAAAACAAAAATAATAAAATAAGGGGATGAACTACTATGGGAGATAACGACGCTTACTTACGAACAATCTACCTAAATGTCGGATAAACTTACAACCGTCTAATCTTGCAAGTATGGGAATTATCTAAGATATATATGTTCTCAAGTTGGATGGTTGAGGAACATAAACTATGATAGATGCAGTTAATTAGTGGTTGGATCAACTATACGTAACCTTTCAATACATGCATTAAGCCTATTTCACCAATTAACAAAAAATCAAGCCTCCCCTACTAGTTGTTCACCTAAAAATCTTAAGCCCTAGATTCACTATTGCTAGTTGAGTGTCACTATCATCTTTAGTCCACTAATAAGTTCATTTACTAAACCTAATTCAACTGCAAATCACTCTTAACCGAATACGTCTGAATTACCATAGTTCTATACCAATTAAATCCATAACCTTGGTCTAGGAAAGTGCCCTAATAAGCAATATATTACTAATATATTAAGGATGACTAAATTTAAGATACTAGCTAGGTATCTACAAGAAATCAATCTCAGATTCATGTAGGATAGTGATATAAATAGTAAAAACGACATACTTGCAAAGATTTAGTTGTCACTAGTTGTTAACTTATCCTAACCTAAGTCTCATGCATCATAAGTAATCACTAATAACTTTAGCCCTACATGTTAATGATGATCACACAAATAAACATGAAAATTATTGAGGTAGAAATATAATGCCAGAAAAGACCAAAAACACTAATAATGCTTCATCCTATAACCCTAACTCCTGGATGCGCATGTACAATAAGAAAATCGTAGCCTATGANAAAAATTAATCAGCTAATAAGGAATTTTCTACTTGCAATATTCTAAGCACTTTAATTATTCGAAAAGTGGGAGATGCATAAAAAAAATTATTGGCAAGACTCGGCATTGGGGAAAATATTTTAAAACAGCTTTTCCAATATTTTTTTATTTGGAGACTAATAAGTATTTGCATGATAGTGGAAAGATGTAGGGTTTAATGCGAAATTTATCAACCTTTAGATAGTGTATTCAATCATGCTAGAGTAACATAGATAAATGTTAGGAGAAAGATCGTTCTCCAAGAAAATAGACTGGAGAAAATGAAGGAAGCATTGGAATATCATAATAAATGGAACAATTTTTGGTATTTTATGAAAAAAAATTGTAATTTTACAGGTTTTAAAGATTGGTTGAGCTGAAAACAAAAATAATAAAATAAGGGGATGAACTACTATGGGAGATAACGACGCTTACTTACGAACAATCTACCTAAATGTCGGATAAACTTACAACCGTCTAATCTTCCAAGTATAGGAATTATCTAAGATATCTATGTTCTCAAGTTGGATGGTTGAGGAACATAAACTATGATAGATGCAGTTAATTAGTGGTTGGATCAACTATACGTAACCTTTCGATACATGCATTAAGCCTATTTCACCAATTAACAAAAAATCAAGCCTCCCCTACTAGTTGTTCACCTAAAAATCTTAAGCCCTAGATTCACTATTGCTAGTTGAGTGTCACTATCATCTTTAGTCCACTAATAAGTTCATTTACTAAACCTAATTCAACTGCAAATCACTCTTAACCGAATACGTCTGAATTACCGTAGTTCTATACCAATTAAATCCATAACCTTGGTCTAGGAAAGTGCCCTAATAAGCAATATATTACTAATATATTAAGGATGACTAAATTTAAGATACTAGCTAGGTATCTACAAGAAATCAATCTCAGATTCATGTAGGATAGTGATATAAATAGTAAAAACGACATACTTGCAAAGATTTAGTTGTCACTAGTTGTTAACTTATCCTAACCTAAGTCTCATGCATCATAAGTAATCACTAATAACTTTAGCCCTACATGTTAATGATGATCACACAAATAAACATGAAAATTATTGAGGTAGAAATATAATGCCAGAAAAGACAAAAAACACTAATAATGCTTCATCCTATAACCCTAACTCCTGGATGCGCATGTACAATAAGAAAATCGTAGCCTACGATGGCGTCTACCCCTTTTGCGACTACGTCGTTAGTCATGCTTCTTATGACGGCTAGGGTTTCCATCTTACACGGCTTTTGGTCTTATCGCGGGGTGAGGAGTTTTTTGCGACACCGTTGTGTTGAAATAGTTAACATACCAAGTGTTCAAGCAAGATCCAAATTAAGTTATGTAAACACAAGCAAACTACCATTATAATTAACATAACAAGTGTTCAAAACATGCATGAATGTACTTTTTTTTAAGTAAGGATACATTTATAATTCACTCACTCTCAAAACATGCATGAATGTACTTTTTTCAAGTAAGGATACATTTATACTCGAACACACAATATAAGCTTGACAGATAACCAAACCTCCACTACTATGATGTACTTTTTAAAATTAAATATTAAAAAGGTTTTTTCATGGATTGTAATGCAAGGAAAAGGGTAATCGAACAAACAGTTTATTTGGATATATGGGAATATGTTTAAACCGGTGGCAATAGAAATGTTTTGAACTCATAGTTAAAATTTATAAAGCTTTATAAGTGTTTTATGTCATCCCATATGAATAAATTATAACCTTTTGAATTTATAAACCTTTTCTCAATTTGATAAAATGTGGTACAACTTTATAAATGTTCCACATTACACATACAATAATTATGTTGAGTTTATAAAGAGTTCAAAGAATTAAGACATTTTCATACCACCTAGATTTCTCACAACAATTGAAGAAAGATATAAACTTTTTCAAAGTTTTTTTAAACCTGATCATAAACCTCTTGTAGTGGATAATCTAACAAATAAGCCAAAATGCATCTATAAAGCACTGTCAATAACAACTAACAACTCTGGACCATGCCAACGTATCTCACCACTAACAATCTATTTGTGATACTTTTTTCTTTCTTTCTCATTTCTTTCCGATTTTTTTTTCTAACAGATTGAAGGTGTTATTACACACCTATTTTATTTCCAACATAATCATACCAACATCACAAGATAATTATGGCATCATAAAGTTCTGCGTGATTTTCACCATGCGATTAAGTTACTATTCGACATCTTTATACTCTTATATCAGGAGTTAGATTTATAACTAATCTAAATTATATTACAGTTCCATGTATATTCAATCAATGAGGGAATTTTTTTTCATATGTGTCCTTATTCATAGGAGTTCTTTTGACAACATATCATTCTCTTCCCATACAATATATTTTTTGGAGGTTTCGTAATCATCTAGTGTTTGATAAAATGGTGCTAATAGTTTCATTCATGAAAAAATACGGGCCTATTAGTTCTTATGGATTCAATTTAGGCGGGGTTGTCATTCTTATTGTCTTATTGTGGTTAAGAAGTCAATACACGTATAGAATTGGCATAAAGTTTTCCGGGTTATAACGCCCTCTAATACGCCTTTAAATGTACACATACTTACATGTAACTGATTACTCTTTTGGAGGAATTATTACATGGCTTAAGAGTATATATTTATATATATAAAAAACAGAAGTATACTTTATGTTACCTAAACGCTAAACATACATCAACATAAGGTTTTGCGTGCTTTTCACTGCCTGATTTGTTTAAGTCACGAATCATCAAGGTTTTCTAGATTTGGAACTGAATTAGTCAATTTATATTTCATTGAATTAGATCTATCTCTACATTCTCATCGTCATTATTTATTTTAGATATAGATTATATTCAACGTAGGCGTTTTGATTCATAGGAGTGTCGTCGCAACTTTGTCTCCCTTGCCATATACTTCGTTTCTTATTTGTAAGGAAATTTATTATCATACAATCTAGCAAGGGGACAGAGGAACAAGAATATTACATCAGAATTTTGCATGCCATAATTGGATCATGAAGCCAATCGATGCATAATGGATTTGTTTTTTTTATATAAATATATGATTAACCGAAGAATATGATAAAACCTTAACTTCTTCACCGGAGAGTTGTTCCTCAAATGCCACAAATCAAAGCATTTACGGTTCCTATATATATCTCTATAATATCCACATTGTTGTTTGAATAACAACGACAAAGCAATTTGTATTGTTATTTAGAAACTCACCGAATCCCCCACAAGATTTGGGATGGATGTCAAATTCCCACCAATTTGAAGACATTTTCTAACTTTATACTGCCACCGAGAAATTTACAAGAATGTGTTGGGTAGTTTCCAAGTCATCATTTACTAATATCTAGCTATGCAATGATAAGAATGTTTGTCATAAAGTATTCAATCATCATATTGTTAATAAATTAAACATGTATGGCCAAAACTCGAATTAAAAGAAAACTAAAAATGCTTAGTTGGCACGTTCGAACCCTAGTCGGGGCGCGCAACATAAATAATGGGAAAAAAGTGAGAAAATAAAAACCATAAATGTATAGTCATTGAAAGAGCAACAAAGTATAGAGGCTCAACCTAGGAGATCGTATAGCGGATGGGTCATAAATGAAACCGAACGCCGTTGGCTAATAATTAAGATTGTAGCTGGTGACTAGATAGATCTTAAACGCTAAAAAGAACCTTGAAAACCTCAACTTTGTTTTTGAACAGCGATTTGATTAAACAAAATCTAGCAAGTTACCAGAAGAGATACAATAAGAGGGGAGGGGGCCGGGATACAACGTTACAAGGTTGATTACTATATTACACCACTCTATCCAATTTAAAGATGAACTTCTACCTCTAGTAAGGATCCAATTGAACCACAATACTTTAGTGTCATTAAGGATAGCATTATTTTCTCCGTAACTTTAAGACTACGCATAGATTCTCATTCACGTTCCTTTTCCCTCATTCCAACAAGATGGAATAAAATCATCCCGTCTAAATTTAATAAATCTTTACTGGGTGATGATTCAAAGATTGCCCGCAAGAAAAAATATTGATGAAAGGGGAGTTGATTTACATACCATTAGAAGGGCTTTCCTTAGGTCGACATTTCTTTAGGTTAAATGGCGTGTAGCTAATCTCGCTAATATCTCTGATTGGGGGACAACATGTCCCTCGTGTGATGAAGATAGTAAGACACAAAAGCACTTGTTTGTCTCAAGCATGGTAGCGGTCGAGATTTGGAAGGATGTTGTCAAAAGGTGGAAACTACCCAACATCACAGAGTTTTTTTTTACCAATAGATTGTTTTCACAAAACTTATTTACCGGTGTATAGTTTGTTCAAAAATATTAACTAAAGTATTGTATTACTCTCCAATACAATAATATATAACATTTTTTTGTATGTTCATCAAAGACAAATGATAAATTGTAAAATAAAAAGACCTAAAGATGACGAAGCCCTCCTACTAAGGCTTCCTTTCTTGAGCAACTCCATTCATCTCTACAATACAATTTTTATATTATGTGTATCCATTGATTTCACATAAATGACTAATAGCATCCGTAATTAATTAATTTCTATAACCTATTTTTATGCATAAAATATGAATTAAAAGGCATGGAGGATGACTTTTGTACAAATCTCTTTTCCATTGCTCGATCATTTCAAGAATGATTTAAAAGAAATAGAAGGACAAAAATAAAACGAAGGATAGTGATTGCCAACGTTTTTCTTTCTGGATTTCTTTTTACTATTTGTCATTTGTCTTTGATGAACATACAAAAATATGTTTTATTATTATATTGGAGAGTAATACCATACATTAGTCAATATTTTTGAAAAAAACTATACATTGGTAAATAAGTTTTGTAAAAACAATCAATTGGTACAAAATCACATCTTATCATATAACTTTAAAACCTCTTAAAATAAATATCTATACTACTTTATAATGCATTTGGGACATGCTATTAATAGAAGGCTTAAAAATTCAGATTCAACACTTTACTATTAATGGAAGGCTTACAAATTAATTTGCTATTAAGATTCAGCACTTTTCAATTTCGAATGTATACATAACAGTGCCTGGAAATTACTTTTTATATTATCGATTTTAGTTAAAATGCCATAATCCAACTAGCCAACTCAATTTTGAATAATCCGAACTCGACATAGTAGACCAACTTTAAGTTAAAAAGTGAAATAACCACAACCAACTCAAATCGATGGTTACCAAAGAGCTAGAATTGTAAAAATGCGTCCAAAATCCAAAGAGCTATAAGTGTAGAAATTTGTTTTCACGTTGGTTACCAAAAATATTTGTAGAATTTTTTGGTAAAAATGGACTGATTTTACCTTGGTGTCTTATTTAGAACTTATAATCTTTAGAAGTAATATTATTTGATGAAATATAGGGCTAATGGCCTCTAAATGTATAATAGTTGTCATCATTTCCTTTTATATGTATCGAACAATTTTTTTGCTATTATGTGTACTAAACTTGATTTTGGTGGCATTAGCCCTAAAATATAAGATGACATTCCAAAAATTTAAGTGTAGTTCATATTGAAGCTTGTCTTACGGTACCTGCTTTACGACTACAAGCTACTGTCAACCACTTTCAGCTCCTACCTTAATAAAATAGTGACTACCGCTTTTATATCGTCGCCACTTAAAGTTATTCCCGAATAAAATACCCATCATTCTTAAATTTATTTTACAAATAATATACAATCGAAAAACATGTGCTAGCCGAAAACTTTTATTTCATGGTACCCGCCGCCGCAACGTGCGGGTACCCTTCTAGTCTAATTAAAAAGAGCCCATTAATTGTGACAATTTCCATAATATTGCTGTCAAAACAACGGAACAAATGTTTATACTGAAAAAACTTAAATATACATCAGCCCAACCCAATAGCCAATACGAGTACTTTCTATGTTTAAGCCTAGCATTGGCCCATTAGTTGTCCAAAGAAAAACCCTAATCTGAATTTATATATATATGCATGACATGCCTTTGAGTAAAATCACTCAACCATGAAGCCACCAAAATCTTCAAACCTAATTCCCTTTTTCACTGCAATAGCTTTGCTTCCTAATCCCGCTATTTCAAGCAAAGCAATAACTAATCATTGTTCATAGTATTTCGATTACAATTGTAGTCTGGTTCTTTCAATGGCACCTACCAGATCCGGAAAATTGAATGGTGTTGTACGAAATGGGAGGTCACTCCACATCATTTGAGCAAATTTATGTAACTACTTGCTTTTCTCTATGCGGTTAGATTCATGCTTGACATTGCTCAAATGACGTGGAGTGACCCCCATTTCTCCCAACACCTTTCAATTCGGATCTGGTACGTGCCCATCTTCGCGGAGAAGGACCTGATTATTCTAGACCAAACTTTCGTGTGACCAACAAAGGAACATGTTTCAACTCCTTACATGCTCCTGATGACCGCCAATTTCTTTCTACAACCTCGCAAACGATGTCCCTACGATCAACCATATTCAGATCATCTTCTTGCTTGTCAGATCAATGCATAAAACTGCAGAATCAATAGTGATTCTTATACGTGTAGTTGTATATGAATAAAATTGTAGAAACAGATTAGCGTCTCTAGCTAAATGACCATCTACTATACACGCAGGTTTCAACCAAAAGCATCAATTGATAGTTGATACTGGGTAGTAGTGTTTACTGAGAAGGATTCATCATTGATTTATTAAATTAATGTTGTACATCCTTGACAAGGTTCTCTTTTATGTTCAATATAGATTAATGCAAAAAATTGCAATTCCCATTTATCGTCTTTTTATTTATGTTCTTACTAGATAATAATTCTACACAGTTTTTTGCTTTAATTTGTTTCTATTAATAATAAAATTGAATTCGGACAAGCCGAACCCATTTCTTTCAAGTTTCAAACATATCGCTATATTGTTATTATGGCATGTTTTCCCTAATTTAAGTTGACTAGCTCCATTACTTTAGATGCTTGCTCCCATAATACTTGTATCAGGTGTGATTATGCCGTCAATTTTTATAGTTAAATACGTCTGTCAGCATGTAAAGTCCCAATATCATAGAGTTTACCATTAGACCATGCAAAAATGTAAAACAATTGTCCTTTCAGTTTTACCATCCTCGTTTTTGTTAATTAAATAGTAAAGTGACAAATTATTAAACAATCTATAAAACAGTTTACATGCAAACAAAAATTTAACTTTTTAATCGTGTAAATCTTATTTTAATAAATTAAAGAATTATAAAGTGTTACACGGAAATAATACTAAATTGAATGATGATATAAATGCTCTTTGACCAAACAAACTTATACATAAAATCGTCCCTAAAATTTGGCCAATTTGCATGTTTCATCCCACAATTTTTTTAACTGCAAGGATCGTCCCTAAAGTTTGGCCCGTTTGCATGTATCATCCCTAAAGTTTTGCCCGTTTGAATGTTTCGTCCCTAACATTTCAAAATTTTGGAACGATATATGCCCCAAAAAGGACGATATATGCCCCAAAGGTTAACTTTAGGGACGATCCTTGCAGTTTTGAAATTTGTGGGACAAAACATGCAAACGGGCCAAACTTTAGGGACGATTTTTGCAATTTACTCTAAAATAGGTTTTGCAAGTGAACTTTTAAGGTCGTTTATAGGATCACAGACCAACTGTGAATTCAAAAGAGAGTAAAAGCACTTCTTAAATGTATGTAATAAATATGGAAATGATCATTCATTTACTCCGACTAACATTTTCTTATATACTGGAGTACATGGATTGTGTGAGGTTGCTGAAATGTGTCAAGCATTTAATGGAAAGTTACATCTTTCATTAATTGTTTTTAATCTTGAAAACCAATAGTTTTACTTTTGTGAATATTTCTGCATATACTGAACTTATGTGTGCTACCTCCGTCCTACAAATATTATCAAAAAACAAAAATTGACATATTTGGATGTATACATTTAATACAAACATTTATTAGTATAATATTTTTTATTTTTTTTTTTTCATCCCAACGATTGCTAACCTTCTCAAAGATGGAGATCACTTAGTTTGTGTGGAGATCGTCACATATCCGTAAAATAGTTTGTCAAAATGTCAGAAACTATACCTACTTGAAAATCATCAAAAACCATTCGACAATCTAGCAAAAGTATGTAAGTAAGAAAAACAAATTTAATTGCAAAAGAATAAAATTAAGCTATACCATAGAAAGACTAAACATAATTCCCTTAAAGGACATTCTAGAAAAGCTAGAATTAAGCTATACCAGTTTGGAAGATGATTATAAGGAAACTTTTTTAGACATTGCATGCATCTTGAAAGGCGAGCTCAAAGAAGATGCAAACAGAATTCTTGAATGTTGTGTACGAGTTGGATCACCCGCGCGTTGCCGCGGGATGATTTGCCAAAGAAGGTTTAGCAAGTGTTGCAAATGGACCATATCAATACAATAGCAATCATGTTTACCTTAGTAGAGGTACCCGAAGCAGACAAAGGGACCATGGTAAAAACGCATCTCCATTGCGCGGTGTTTGTATACGTTAGTTTAGTCAGCAAAAAAAAAAAAAAGGCCGTAGTCAAATGCATTGTTATGAATACTATTATTATGTTGTGTATTAGGAGCTTGTTCAGCTCATTTCACAATCTTCTTATCTTCCTTATTATTTACTCCTTTCATGGCATCCTTCACCAAGTTCTTCCGTTCTTTCACCGAAAATGATTTAACATAATCCTTGCCCTCTTCATAGTCCCCCAATGACGAAGTAACAATCTATCAATCCTACGAAGGGATAAACATAGTACCCATTTTAGTTTCAAATGATCATCTAGCCCATTAACGAAGAAAATTGAACCTATCTCATTAACATATATCATAATTAATGACATTTTTTAGAGTTAACATACTTGACTCTAAATACCTCAAGGAGCAATAATGTTTCAATTTATTAACAAATATGATAGAAACCAATTTTTAAACACAGAAAAGCACAGAACCTATATGTTTAAATGAGATAGGTACTATATTTAAGCACCATAACCTGGCCAATGGCACCAACAACATCAACAGCAAAGCCACCGAATATCCTGCCCACAAAACAACCCATTTGAGCCTCCAAACCCACACTCATTTGAGCCCCAGGACTGACACATTAGAGGCCCCCATTTCAGCACCCAAATGCACCGATTTACGCCCTCGTTTCAGCACCCAAAACCCACTTGTTTCGGCCCCCACTTTAGGCCCTGAACGTACCGATTTCAGCATAGAAACGGACCCACCTGAGCCACCATTTCAGCACCCAAATCCACCCTCTTTAGCCCGTGTTTCAGCAGCTAAACATCCTAATTTCAGCCCAAAACCCACGCATTTCACCCTCCAAGCCAGCATGAGCAAATATCCTAACATATTTCGCATATTCCATGTAACGCACCCCACAAAGTTCTCATCCAAATCCCTGTACTAAGCCCACACACACACTCACACACACGCAAAAAAAAAAATAAATAAAAAATAAAAAATAAAATAAATAAATAAAATAAAATAAAATAAACTTTGATTAATCACCCAATTTTTAACATCTAAAAGCAACAAATGGCCCATCAAAACTATACATAAAACTACTGTTATAAAAAGCGGACATCTAATGTCTAGCTGTAGCATATAAGGAATGCTATTTCCAATAATTCAATAATTTTTTGTTTAACTAAATGACCTATACAGAAAGTATGGTACCAGATGTTGCTATATGCTGAAAAGAAGAACCTGATTTCAGGTAACTGTACTGAAAGTAAGTATAATCAGATGAATAAAAATAAGCAGAAAATGACTCGTAGGTTAATAATTTTGCCTACTCATATTTGCCTATCGATTTTGAAGCGATAGAAGTAAACGCGATAGGTACAGGGCTGTGTCTGTAAGATAGATGTCGGTCAAAGTTGCTATGGTATCGGTAGTTCCTAAACTATGGTAATACGTAAGTTTTCAAGTGACTAAGCAACAAAGACTTCAATTCAGTATAAAAGTTAGACAATGGATCAATTATAGTGAAGGCAAGACAATATGATACCTCGCCTGTAGCCTGCTGTCACTTGTCAATGATATCCAACGACACATTACGTTGATTATAAATCTGATTCCGTCTTTGTATGTGATTTCTTGTTTAAGACCTGAAAGCGCATAAACTTCATATTTGCAGCAGCCCCGTATAATCATTAAAACGACCCAAACACCCTTGAAAGTGCAATTATCACACAAACACCAAATTTATACCAAACACACTTAAAATAAACATGACCTACAATCAGAAAACCTATTAATTAACATAAGCGAGAAATAAAATCCATTTAACCAATTTAAAAAATGGGACAACGATGTTATATTTGCGCCTCATCAGGCTTGGCAGCCCAAACAATAGGAAAACAAATTTTGACCCGGTAGTAGAATATCATAGCCAAACAATCAAACATAAACATATACGAAAGGGGTATTCTTTAATGTATATAAACAATGAATACACACATAAAGATTAGGGAATTAGTTCATACAGGAATTTTTTGTCGGAACATTTCTTCTTATCCTTGAAGCGTCAACATGCGTCTTTCCTGAAATATTGACATTGAAATAGCACAATCAGCAACTAATATAATAGGCATGAAGGCATCACAAATGATTCAAATAAAATTTACCCTCCATCTATGACCCAGTTTACATCTTTACTGCTGTGAAATGGGCAGTGGTAAAGCATATATACCCGCAATCATCACTGCCATAAAAGTGGTAAAGCATATATACCTGGTATGTACACCGATTGTGCGGACGAAATATATGCTATGAGATAAATCTGATAATTTGTCTGTTCAATCAGGCAGACAACATAAAAACAACTTTAACATAAAAGGCTCAGAATTCAGTTCATCATTGCCTACTTTATTTGAGATGCTGAAAAGGAATATATGACACACTAAAGGCCATCGACAACCCATAACCATGGCATATCAAACTGATAGCAAGTATAAGACTGAGAGTAAACGTTAATAATCAAAAAGGTGGTCGTCCGTCATGCAAACATAAGAGCTTACCTACCCAAGACACGGACGCACACAACCTTAGTCAACGTTTCTATTCATCACAGTCTAGTTGCCATATTGATTGCACATATTTGGCCATACACAACATATTCCTATCAGCTTTTGCAGCTGAAGACACAGCGACATTATATTTATAAAAGTTACATTTATCAGGATATGTACAGGCCCAAATATAACATTTATCAGGATGTGCATAAGCCCAAACATTATTTTGGGACCCTTTGGGTATGGCCCATTTGCCATTCACTCTTTGCTACCCAATCCAGGGACTATTCGCCGCCACTCACATATTCACGTTATCTTTTAGATCCAAGTGGGTCTTCCTCCGACAAATTGGATGATTGCAGGTCTAAATGAACCTCTTTTTAATCACATACCGATACAAAGACCAGCAGAAATCATCCATTCAGGTGCAATCAAGGTTTGTTGGTTGAATGCCATGTCAAATAGCTAGCTGATTGGATTATCCCAGGTCTGACATGTCATTCAATCAACAAAGATGGGTTGCCAGAAAAAAAAAGGTAATCCCAAACTAAGTGACCCCATAAAGCAAAAACTAACATGGCAAGTTACTGAGTGCAGTCAGTGTTTTTTTCACATGTTGCTAAAGTGGTATTTAAATAACTGAGGCAACTGAATAGTGTGTAGCACATTCGTTGCTGAATAGCTGTCACATATACATACACACGTTCGAATCTGTAAAAAAACAGATGTTGTTCACGCACTGGCTCAGAAACGGATACAGCAGCCGTGGCTGCAACCACCACTTGGGTAAGGCTGCCCCGCCAGGATAATGCTGTTGATGGAGTATTCACGGTGGAAAAACTAATGTTTACAAACATAGTACCAAAACCAAAGACCAACCATGGCTGCAACCGCCACGTGGAAAGGCTGCCCTGCCAAGATATTGGTGTTGGTAAATGGTACCCATAAATTTTCCGGATCCACCTCTCATATAATCAGTAGAGAAAGTGTTTAGTATTCACCATAATCTATTTTCGCATCTCATTTTTATCATCATTGCCTTTATGTATGTGATAGCCATTCAACAACGAATAAATGATTGACCCAAACAACAGCAAAAGCTTTTGTTTTTCTCAGCTGGCCTCAGCATACGTTGGGCCAAAAGAATTGACCATCATAGCTCCATCACCATAATACGTTGGGCCTCAGCATACTCAGCTCTTAAAAGTAAGGCTGAAATCTGCCTTTCCTTGGGCGACTTGACATAGCTATGGCTGCACCCACGCGACGGTCGTGGTTACCCCGCCAAGATGGAGGAATGTGCCAGCCACACTGACAGAAAAGGTAATTTGCAGAGACATTCACCATCGCCTCGGAAACCATAAGGTTAACGACACAGCAAAATCTTCATGGTTCAGACTTAATCATACACTACCATGGCTGCAAGCTAACCAAGCCTACCCCGCCACGCCGTCACTTGAAAACATGGGACATGGGAAGATATAAGAACACCTACTTGCATACACCAACAGCACAATAATAATGAAACCTGGATCAATTAAAAGGGTAAATCTAAGATCATAAACTTAGCAATAGCAAGCAAAAACACCCAAAAAAAACAAATAAGAAATTCAGACCAAGAATCAATTCTGTAACACAGTGTCTTCACACAATAATGTTGTTCCACCTACCTGGCCATACCATATAAATCCAAAAAAACCATCATTAAGTTATCCCTATCTCAAACCCTAGCCTACTTGCAAACAGCATCACAACAACAATTATGACAATTTAATGAGTGCAAACCCTAAACCTAACATGAGAAAGGTAGCCACAGCAAAGAAAAACACATAGAAAGAAGGAAAAAAAATCAGAACTACCTTGAACTTGCTAAAAATGTTTAAAAGAAACACAACAGTGGACTTTGGCAATTGTTTAACATGTCTTTATGACCATAGTAACCATTAGTATTGGCATGACCATTTATTGATTTGTTCGACATAGATGGAGGTAGCAACATAAACCATGGTTGTCACAAATAACACCAACACATAAGACACACACCCGTATACCCTAAAATTGCAAACACAAAACATATAACCACAAATCAGCAAATTGACTAAAAACAAATACCTGAAAAGGGTTTGCTGCAAACATGATGACCAAAGCATCCTGCAAAAGAACCAACACAATCCCCAAATTAACGCAACCCTAATTTGGAGAAAAAAAACAACTAAACACTGAAATAATTTAATTAAAACCTACCTTTCATTTAGGATAACCTTTGTGTAAGAAAGTTCCTATTCATCAAATTTCTACCATAAGCAAACCTAAATCAATGATCACCCACCTCCCAAGAACATCAAAAATACAGACAAACACCAAAAAAGTTCCAAAAGGTGTGCGCACAGAACAATATTGGTGAGAGTCATTTTTAGCACAGATAATTGATCTACCTACTTAAGATAACATATACCAAGCAAAACTAAATCATGTGGCTAAGAAAAAGGGTACCACTGTTAAGGGTAACAAATGGCAAGTCCACACCCACAAATACAATAAAAAACTAATTTCACTGTAGATTCTACTGTAGTGCCCCTCACTGACAACTGTAACAACCAAAAAATCCGTTTTCTCGGATCGGTAAAGCCCCAGAAAGTGGCCGGATTATCTATCGGAGGAGACCCAGGTGGATCAAAAAGTTAACGCGCATATGTGAGTGGGAGTGAATAGTGGCCGGGTCAGGTGGGATAGAGTGAGTGGCTAATGGGCCATACCCAAAGGGTTCAGCAAAAGAGTTGGGCTAACACAATCCTTATAAATGTTATATAGGATAATTTCATTCTAGAATTGGTTTAAAAGTTCTTGAGCATAGATCTCTCATAACTATTTCTAAATGTGGGTATAGTACTTGCGCATGCATATTGACCATATAGAAGAAATGGGAAAGAACATTGTTCACCAGTCGCACCCCGATGAGCCTAACAAACAAAGCCAACTGTGGATTAAAGAGGAAATCGAAGAAGTATTGGCTAATGACATGGTAAAGATCAGTTTACTTGTAAGGTGGTCAGGTGGAGAACACTAATACATTTCAATTTGTTATGACTTCTGACATGAGGTTTCTGGACAATGTTTTGGGATTGCAGGGTACTGAAGCAACAAGATGTCTAAAACTTAATAAATCAAGAGGAAATGCGAGAATTGTTATGAAAGGTCGTGGAAAAATGAAGAAGCTTCGATATCTTCAAGTGAATTTTGCATCTTATGATATTGGAACAAGATGAATTAAGTCAAGATGTCTTAATGATACCAGCCAACACTTTTCAAACTCTTTAAGATATCTAAAATGTTCGGATTACGCTTTCTTGTATTTACCCAACACATTTGAAGCAAACAATCTTGTTGAACTTGATATGTATAGCTACACAATGGTACAACATGTGAAAGAGGGACAAAAAAAGGTAAACTTAGTTGTTGGTTGGTTGTTTTGCACAATCATAATAATGCTTCTGTACTAATTTATTGGATTGTTAATACGCTAATATAAATCTTTTTGTCTTATTTTTGTTGGCAGGTTCTTAAAAACCTCAAACTCCTTTCTATCTCTGTCTTTAAATTGACGATCTCTGACTTTAAGATTATTCCATCTCGAGTCGTTATTTCTAAATTATTCTTCTAATTTAAAGAACTTTGCATGCCGGTTAATTGTCCAAAGCTCAAACATCTCGATATCAGTCACTCAAAGTTAAAAACCTTTGACCTTGGGTTGACTCCAAATCTCGAGACATTATCTCTTAAAAATTGTGCTGATTTTGAAGAACTTCACGTGTCTCTGTTGCATGTTCAAATCTCAAGATCCTTAACCTAATTAAATCTAGGTTGAGGAACTTTAACCTAATCAAGATCCTTAACCTATTAAGTTAGTAGAAATTCAACGCTCCCATCGGATGTCTGACAAAAGTTGGCTACCTTAATTTAGGGATAATTCCAAAAATGACTAAGCTGCCTAAGCATCTTGCTTTTCTGACCTTAGATTTGAAAGTTCCCAAAATGACCAGGTTCCTAGTTGCCCAAAAGCCATGTAGGGCCGTAGAACAACCTATTTCACTCAAGAATCATGCGTTAAACTAGAAAGAGACAGAGAGTAGAGAGAGAGAGAGTGGGAGGGAACTCAAGTGTGTGTGAGAAACATAACCTTAGCATAACATGAGAACAAACAAACCTCAAAAATGAGGTTTACAAGAGTATTTATAGTGGAAGTCTAGGGCTTCTCTAAACTATTACATTATTACACTTTTTGCCCCTAGACTTTATAAAAACATGAATACATGAGTAAAACTTAACATAATGATATTCTAAGGCAACCTATTACAAGACTTTAATAACCGACACTTTTTATAAATAAAATACGATCCTAACAATCTCCCCCTAAGTGTAGGTCATTGAAGGTTGCGTGAAGTCATCATCTTTGTCTTTAAACTTTAACATTCATCGCTCTTGACGTCTTTAAAGAATCATTAGATAAGTCGTAGTTCATTGTTCATCATTCTTTGTTCCTTCATGCTTTGTGATCTTCGATAAATGACTTTTCATTGTTCTTTGTTGTTATGGTGGATATATCTGCCTTCGTCACCTTTTGTCATTGATGGTTGAACGCCTTTCCAACATGCTCATACGTCTTTAGTCTTTGTCATACATACATTTGTTGTTCCCGTTCTTCTACTTTGATCTTTGTCACTTAACTTTGCAGATTCTTCTTATTGGCGTAGAATCTTTCTTCGACTGTTGCTATCCTTTGATCTTTGTGAGAACTTTCCTTTGACTTTGTGATGTATGTATGAGCATGTGGAAACTTTGTGTCACGATGATGGTTGTAGCTGCATAAAATTTGTTAGTAATAAAACAACCGGTACTTACAGGTTCGGAATTAGAGATCATTGACAGCATAGTGTGAAATCTCCTTCTAATCCTTACCAAGGCCGTTCCTATTCGGATACCCCCGAAAGGGCTTACACTGACATACCGAAGTACACCAACGATTAGGTGAGTCGCTGGAGTTCACCCCACGACTGTAGACCATTTGAAACCACCGCAAACACTAAGCGTAACCCACAAGAGATTACCGAAGTGACCTGCTGTAAGGGCTGTTTGATGTAGACCTTGGCAGGATTTCCGTTCAATCATTGAGAAATACATAAGTAAATCCTCTCATAAACGTTCTCGGCAGATTGCTAAGATCTGCGTATGACTCGATAATTTACAACTGGTATCCATTGATGTAGAATCACCGTTGTAAGAATATTAAATGTTCCTAAGAGATCTTTTGATGAATCTCGGGGCTCTAGACTCAATAAGTGCACATTTAGTCGTCGGAGGCATGGAGCAGAGGGCCTCCTTTTCAATATCAACACATCTCGGAGTGAGAGGTTGATAGATTATGCAAGGTTCTCTGTGAGAATGAAACAAGTACCTTTTGAGAGATACCTGAGTGGCTAGAAGGTTTCGTGCATTGCGTCACTGGGTCCATGACGTCTTTATCTTCAATACCGGTGTCACCTTAATAACATCTAGTAGCATATGAATTGAACCCGGTGTCTGCCCTAAGGTTGAACATATGGAGGGCTATTTCTTTTCACCCTTTCATTTGCTTTTCTTTTTAATTCTTCAACCCTTTCTTTCTCCTTTCATTCTTTACTCCTTATTTAATCATACCTAAGGACTTCTAATTCTAATCTATTGGAATTTTCCTCGGGTAGATCCCTCCGGCTCTGGCGGATCATAGGACGGTTTTTCCTAACCTTAGTCACCTTATATCACCATGACTATCCTATTGTTGCCATTAAATAAAACAATTGAAAATCTTCTCAAAGCGTTTATGGTTATAAAACATATTTTTTATTAACACTTTGAGAGTTTTGATTTCTTCTGAAGGACTCCCCCTTCACATGTTCTCATGCAATTTTATAAGAAATTTGCACATGCGGGAGGAGTTTGCACTTTTGAATTGATCCACTCTGAACATGACAATCCCCTGAGGGACATGTTTACGTTGTATAGTTAAAGAGATCCATTATCAGCTTTTAGGTGACAACTAGCTCTAATAACCATCTTGATGTTGTTAACACTTCTTGAAAAGAAGGTTAGACCCGTCATAGTTCATGTCTAATAAGAGTTTCTCGAATTGGTACATTCTACTTGGACATACTCTTTTCGATTACTGACATTTAAGATCCGTCAATTCGAGCGTTATAACTGAGTCTAGCTCTTTTATGATACAACAAAAATCTTTAACCATCTTGATCACATATCATTCACGTTTTAGATCACATTTTAATCACGTCTTCTCCCCCTCAAAAATAGCATATCGTGATATTTTTGATATTAACTGATTAATGAAAAGCTTTTGGAGAGATAGACGGATTTTGTTTAAGAATGAAATCGGAACATTTTCTTTTGATTTTTATACTCCCCCTTAAAGAATGCATATTTTTAAACATAGAATTTAAAATCAATTTTAAGGGTTTTGGAGGGAGTTTTNCTAAAGGTAAAATAAGCTAGAACAACTGAAATGAATTTAAGAAAAGCCAAAGAAAAGAGAAAAGAAAAAGGAATAAGCTAAAACTAAGAAATAAGCAAATCCTAAAACCCACAGACCAAACAGGTCTTCAAGCCACCTTTAAGGCTACTACTAGCTTATCAAATAAGCTAAGAAGCCTAAAATAAGCATGGAATAAGACACATGGGCTTATGAGCTTCTCAAAGAACTCAGTAACACAAGGTGGGACCCACTATTGAACAAGATATGGTCCTATGAATCTGGTTGGATTACACTGATGACTCAGTGTACAAGGTGAAATAAGACAAACTCTAAGACACAAATAAGCTGTTCAAATGATAGCAGAGATCCAAAATAAGCAAAGACTTAAAAAGATAAGCTATTGAGCTTTCCAAAAAGCTAACAATCACTATGTGGGTCCCAGTATTAAGCTCTGTGTGAGCTTGTGAAATTGGTGCAAAAGCTGTAACACAGGGCAACTTTGCTAAAAAGTACCAACAAAAAGCTATCAATTAAGCAGTTACACTAAGCTAACAAAAATAACTAAAAATACTCTAATGAACACCAGCAACAAAACTTTAATATCCTAAAAGCTCAAGTCTTAAATCCTAATATTAAGCTCTACACGAAATTCACAAGTTTATTCAAAAACTTTTTTTTCTGAAAATTTTGACTTTTATGAAACTTAACTTAGTTGACTTTGATGAAGTTTGATTGGTTCTAATGTACTGTAAACATGATAATAAGCTACAAGGAGACTAAAACAAGCTAGATTAATAACTTATGTGATGAAATGAGTGATCAAGGATCCAAAATCATTAACAGTTAAGCTGTGATGGTGAATCAAAGTGGATTTTGACTTTTGATCACATGACCACTGAGTTTAAAGGTTTGTGTGACATAATAGAACCTAGTAAGAGTTATTAAGACTGAAAGCAACAGCTGAAACAGTCTTGCACATAGATAAGCTTACTGAACCAAACACTCCTTTCAAAAGACCATCTTGTGATTTTCAAAGGGACTGATTGATTAAGACCATAAAAGCCACTTACAAGCACAAATAATGAGATAACAAACTGAAAGAAACATGTGAACACCAAGAACAACAACTTAACTCATAAATAACTACTAAGCAAAAAATGACAGTCAAACTAAGGAATTGAGCAACATGGAAACTAGATGAACAAGCTAGTAATATTAAGCAAGATTATGACTATCCAACACAAAATAAGCACAAATGAACAAAGAAAAACAAATAATAAGCAGTTTAACAGTATTATGCAAGAAATGTGAGAAATGACCTTGCAAAGGATTCCAAGTACAGACCAAGAACCAAGGATCAAAAGTACTTCCTACTGCTTCCCAAGAAGCTTTAAACCCATGAGAGTCCAAAAGCAACCAATTTCCTTGCTTCTTCTTCCTTGCAACTAATCTTTTGTATTTTACACTATTTTACTTGAATTTTTTGGATTATTTAACCTAACTGATTTCTAAGCTTTTAGAACTTAAGAAAACATATAAGTGAACTACTAGGAGCTCAAAGAAACACTGACTAACCATTTTTAGCAACATAAAGCTTAACATGAAATTTCAAATGAGAAAAGTGCATAAACTAAATTGGAACTTAAAAACTGAAATTGATGCTTGGAAAAGGTTTAGAATACACTGAGGAAACTTAGTACATTATCTTTAAAATAAAAATTACACTGAAAAGGGAAAGTTACACTAAAACGACAATCTAAACTATACTACAACTACTACTAGCTAACTACTCTTTCTTCTTTGCCTTTTCTTGACTTTTATAGATCCCAGAAGGTTTCCATGACTTTCCCACTTCATTTTGGTCCATTGGATTGGCTTAAATTCATCTTGGCCGTTAAAATTGCTTTTGGCGGGAAAAGTCCACAACTGCAATTGGCAGTTGGGTGTTTTGGTGAGCGAATTTATTGTGGGTGTACTGTAGGGGGCAAGGAAGAGAGGTGGGAGGTACTATGAAGGTGAGGTGGGGTGGACAAACATCCTAGGATTAAGGTTGCTAATGGCAGTTTAGTGGGAGGGAAAGGTGAAGGTCAAAAAAGGGGGGGTTGACCGTGGGGATAATTATAAACGGGGTGTGTTTGTTTTTGCTTTGGGCTGGGGTAAATTGGGCCAAGGGATAAGGGCTATAAGGGTTATTGGGTTAGGATAGTGGGTTGGGTTTTTATTATATTGGGGTGTTTATGTTTTGGGTTTGGTTTAGTAAAAAATCACAAGGACCATAAGTGTAAACTTTTAAACTGCAGGGACCAATCTGTGAGATTTCACCAAAGTATTATAAGGACCAATCATGCCAAATTCCAATAACACAAGGACCAAAATCATTATTTTCCAAAATTTGAAACCCCAAGGACCTAATTTCTGGGCCCCAAAATTGAAAGTTGGAGGGGGCCTAAACTTTAATTTCCTGAAAAATTCACCCAAGTATTATTTTTGCTAAATTATTATTTTAAAAAGACTTTGGCGCGTTGGACTTTTCTTGCCAAATAAATGCTCAGCGGACCTATTTTTGTATTTTTAGATAGTTTGGGGGACTGAAACTGCCAAAATTGCAAACTTTGCTACGTTTTTCACACGTTTTTAAACGATTTTGCAATTCTAAAACACCCATACACAACCACCGATCCTGGAATATTTTCACTCTATTTTGATGCCATTATTGAGTGTTTTTGCTAGTGTTTTGCCCCAGTTTTCATATTGCACCAAAAATCGACGAGTGTAATTGAGCACTCATCCAACTCGGCTTAAGAAGTAAAATGAACACGACACTAAAAATTACTAAGCACTCGAAAACTAAAGTGCAACAAATGCTCAAACTCGCTAATGAAATAAGGACCCAAACTCGCTACATGAAAAGCTGCAAAACTCCGCCTAGGATAAAAAAACATACTCGGCTAGGCTTTTAAAATTGCAACATGATACTCGCTACCTAAAGACCCAAACCTCGCTAGCGCCTTTTTTTCCAATCGCCATACTCGCTAGATTGGAAAACAACCATACTTCGCCTAGGCTTAATTAAAGTAAAATGAATACTCGCTAGCCAAGATGAAACTCGCTAGCCTAAAAGACCATACTCCCGCTAGGATTAGAAATCAAAACTCGCTACCTAGAAATGATACCCGCTAGGTTTTGTTCAAAAGAACCCAAACCTCGCTAAGGAGAAAAACTGAACTCGCGAAACCTAGCCTAAGATGAAACTCGCATAGGTATTGAAAATGGTACTCCGCTAGAATCCAATCCCCAAACTTCGCTTAGAACTCGAACGCCATACTCGCTAACCACAAGTCCATTACATCGCTAAACTTTAGTAAAAACACCCATACTCTCTAAACCCTAAAAATGAAACTCGCTGATGAATGCGTTTTAAAGGAACTAGAAAGATCTTTAACGTGAAAACTTGAATTAAACTTAACGAAAACTCCATTTAGACAACTAATAAGAAGCTAAACAACATCCAAGGATAAAGCTATTGAAAAGCTCAACGAGCCAAAATAAAGCCTAACAATATTTCTAGGCTTGTAACTAAAAAACAACTTTTAAAACGTAAGAAAATGATTAAACGCAAGGACAATCATTAGAAAACTATTTAATACAAGCTAAATGAAAATGTTAACTAAGCTTTTACAAGTAACCAAACCCAAAAAGCTCAAAGTCCATAATCAATAGGCACCGAAAATCTCCTATTTCCATGCAAAGGTGCGCTGCCAAGACATATGTAAGCTTATTTTGGGATCAAGATAGAAGTAAAGAAGCTGAATAAGCATGAAAAGCAATAAAAAGAAAGATTGAAATAAGCTAGGAAATAAGCCAAAGTAAGAAGATAAGACATAACAGTTAAAAGCTTGCCATTAAGAAAACCATATTACAACTACACCTTTGAAAATAAGCTAAGACAAAACTTAAAACTAACTAAAAGCACCCAAGACTAAAAATGAGGGCTGATGAAGGGGATTTAAGGGAAGCCATGGAGCTGCCTTGTTTACTCAATTTGCACTTAGCCCCTTCAGTCTTTCCAAATTATTGTTGACATACTAAAAGCCCATAAACTAGAATACGACGCCTACTTAACTATCTAAAATAGCAACTTGAGTCCTTGTAACTGAGTGATGTGTTGAACGAGCTTTCCAAGATCTTTCAAAAGCATAAAAAGCGATCACTTTGCTCGGATTTAGAAAGTTTAACTTCATAATAATCATCTTGGAGCTTTGGATTAGCGTCTCATCTGCTACTTGCGCCCCTTGGAGCCTCTTGAAGAAATAATTCGTCTTCACGGGCCTTTCACCATAGTAGATTTTCCATCTTTTACTTCGAGTCTGATCCGAAAAACCCCATCTCTCACCCAATTCTCTATTTGAGTGCTTCTCTTTAGTGCGGGGGTCGATACTAATGTCACGATGTACCGTTCGTTCACATATAATGTTGACCTATAAATTCATCGTTGCATTGCCCATTATCCATGACTCATACTTCTCTTAACCAAGGCTTCTACCACAGCATTATCTATGGCTTCATCATCTCGTCC
>LBNU01024053.1:100676-115912 GCA_014162995.1 Artemisia annua
AGTGCTAAGATGCTCGTCCCCCATGTTCAGAGAGTGAGTGTGAACTTCGGGTGTGATAGCAGTTATTTGAGATGGAATCTCAACTGCTGGGCTATCAACTGATGAACTTGATGAATTTTTATAAAATTGAAGAATATCAAGGGTATCTTCATCATCACTGTCATCAGGAATGAAACGGAATCGAGAGCTAGATCTGGCTGCTTTTTCTTTTGCAATGTTTTCCCTAATAGATTTTTCAAAGGCATCTTGGGAATTTATTTTAGCAGCATGCTCTTCAGCTAACAATTCCTCCACAGATTTTGGATTATCATGGGAGTGTTTAATTCCTTTTAAATCTTTCACTAAATCCAAAAGATCAAGGAGAAGATTTTGAGGAAGTGGCAGAGGTTCAGGTGCCTGATTCATTTGGTACTGTGGAGGTTGGTCATAATACGAAGAGTCGTAATTGTTACAAGGAAATGGATTCCCTGTTTGACAATCAGAGCTGAAGTGTGGACCTCCACAGTAGTCACAACAGTAAAACTGCTGTGACTGACTCGGTGAATCATATGGATGTTGGACATAACCAAAGTTCTGATTGTTACAGGGGAACTGTTCATAGACAAACGTGTTTCCGGTTTGACACTCAAATCCTTGGTGAGGGCCTCCACAAAATTCACACGAATATGTATGAATCTCTTGATGTGGTGGCTGATGGAATAAATCAGATGTGTCATGGTAAGAATAAGGATCTTGGTTATAGACAGACCCGTATCCTGACTCTACCACGCCACAACCGGGGCAATTGCCACCATTATGAGGGCCACCACACCATTGGCAATCAAGAAGGTGTGGATGAGACATAGAAAGAATCAAATGGCTAGAGAGGGTAAGGGATAAAGAATCAAACTGATAAGAGGGGAAATAATTGATCTACCTACTTAAGATAACATATACCAAGCAAAACTAAATCATGTGGCTAAGAAAAAGGGTACCACTGTTAAGGGTAACAAATGGCGAGTCCACACCCACAAATGCAATAAAAAACTAATTTCACTGTAGATTCTACTGTAGTGCCCCTCACAGACAACTGTAGCAACCAAAAAACCCGTTTTCTCGGATCGGTAAACCCCCAGAAAGTGGCCGGATTATCTATCGGAGGAGACCCAGGTGGATCTAAAAGTTAACGCGCATATGTGAGTGGGAGTGAATAGTGGCCGGGTCGGGTGGGATAGAGTGAGTGGCTAATGGGCCATACCCAAAGGGTTCAGCAAAAGAGTCGGGCTAACACAATCCTTATAAATGTTATATAGGATAATTTCATGCTAGAATTGGTTTAAAAGTTCTTGAGCATAGATCTCTCATAACTATTTCTAAATGTGGGTATAGTACTTGCGCATGCATATTGACCATATAGAAGAAATGGGAAAGAACATTGTTCACCAGTCGCACCCCGAGCCTAACAAACAAAGCCAACTGTGGATTAAAGAGGAAATCGAAGAAATATTGGCTAATGACATGGTAAAGATCAGTTTACTTGTAAGGTGGTCAGGTGGAGAAAACTAATACATTTCAATTTGTTATGACTTTTGACATGAGGTTTCTGGACAATGTTTTGGGATTGCAGGGTACTGAAGCAACAAGATGTCTAAAACTTAATAAATCAAGAGGAAATGCAAGAATTGTTATGAAAGGTCGTGGAAAAATGAAGAAGCTTCGATATCTTGAAGTGAATTTTGCATCTTATGATATTGGAACAAGATGAATTAAGTCAAGATGTCTTAATGATACCAGCCAACACTTTTCAAACTCTTTAAGATATCTAAAATGTTCGGATTACGCTTTCTTGTATTTACCCAACACATTTGAAGCAAACAATCTTGTTGAACTTGATATGTATAGCTACACAATGGTACAACATGTGAAAGAGGGACAAAAAAAAGGTAAACTTAGTTGTTGGTTGGTTGTTTTGCACAATCATAATAATGCTTCTGTACTAATTTATTGGTTTGTTAATACGCTAATATAAATCTTTTTGTCTTATTTTTGTTGGCAGGTTCTTAAAAACCTCAAACTCCTTTCTATCTCTGTCTTTAAATTGACGATCTTTGACTTTAAGATTATTCCATCTCGAGTCGTTATTTCTAAATTATTCTTCTAATTTAAAGAACTTTGCATGCCGGTTAATTGTCCAAAGCTCAAGCATCTCGATATCAGTCACTCAAAGTTAAGAACCTTTGACCTTGGGTTGACTCCAAATCTCGAGACATTATCTCTTAAAAATTGTGCTGATTTTGAAGAACTTCACGTGTCTCTGTTGCATGTTCAAATCTCAAGATCCTTAACCTAATTAAATCTAGGTTGAGGAACTTTGACCTTGAGCGGATTCCAAATCTTGAGAGGTTAGATCTTCAATAATCTATTAAGTTAGTAGAAATTCAACGCTCCCATCGGATGTTTGACAAAAGTTGGCTACCTTAATTTAGGGATAATTCCAAAAATGACTAAGCTGCCTAAGCGTCTTGCTTTTCTGACCTTAGATTTGAAAGTTCCCAAAATGACCCGGTTCCTAGTTGCCCAAAAGCCATGTAGGGCCGTAGAACAACCTATTTCACTCAAGAATCATGCGTTAAACTAGAAAGAGAGAGAGAGTAGAGAGAGAGAGTGGGAGGGAACTCAAGTGTGTGTGAGAAACATAACCTTAGCATAACATGAGAACCAACAAACCTCAAAAATGAGGTTTACAAGAGTATTTATAGTGGAAGTCTAGGGCTTCTCTAAACTATTACATTATTACACTTTTTGCCCTTAGACTTTATAAAAACATGAATACATGAGTAAAACTTAACATAATGATATTCTAAGGCAACCTATTACAAGACTTTAATAACCGACACTTTTTATAAATAAAATACGATCCTAACAATCTCCCCCTAAGTGTAGGTCATTGAAGGTTGCGTGAAGTCATCATCTTTGTCTTTAAACTTTAACATTCATCGCTCTTGACGTCTTTAAAGAATCATTAGATAAGTCGTAGTTCATTGTTCATCGTTCTTTGTTCCTTCATGCTTTGTGATCTTCGATAAATGACTTTTCATTGTTCTTTGTTGTTGTGGTGGATATATCTGCCTTCGTCACCTTTTGTCATTGATGGTTGAACGCCTTTCCAACATGCTCATACGTCTTTAGTCTTTGTCATACATACATTTGTTGTTCCCGTTCTTCTACTTTGATCTTTGTCACTTAACTTTGCAGATTCTTCTTATTGGCGTAGAATCTTTCTTCGACTGTTGCTATCCTTTGATCTTTGTGAGAACTTTCCTTTGACTTTGTGATGTATGTATGAGCATGTGGAAACTTTGTGTCACGATGGTGGTTGTAGCTGCATAAAATTTGTTAGTAATAAAACAACCGGTACTTACAGGTTCGGAATTAGAGATCGTTGACAGCATAGTGTGAAATCTCCTTCTAATCCTTACCAAGGCCGTTCCTATTCGGATACCCCCGAAAGGGCTTACTCTGACATACCGAAGTACACCAACGATTAGGTGAGTCGCTGGAGATCACCCCACGACTGTAGACCATTTGAAACCACCGCAAACACTAAGTGTAACCCACAAGAGATTACCGAAGTGACCTGCTGTCAGGGCTATTTGATGTAGACCTTGGCAGGATTTCCGTTCAATCATTGAGAAATACATAAGTAAATCCTCTCATAAACGTTCTCGGCAGATTGCTAAGATCTGCGTAGGACTCGATAATTTACAACTGGTATCTATTGATGTAGAATCACCGGTGTAAGAATATTAAATGTTCCTAAGAGATCTTTTGATGAATCTCGGGGCTCTAGACTCAATAAGTGCACATTTAGTCGTCGGAGGCATGGAGCAGAGGGCCTCCTTATCAATATCAACACATCTCGGAGTGAGAGGTCGATAGATTATGCAAGGTTCTCCGTGAGAATGAAACAAGTACCTTTTGAGAGATACCTGAGTGGCTAGAAGGTTTAGTGCATTGCGTCACTGGGTCCATGACGTCTTTATCTTCAATACCGGTGTCACCTTAATAACATCTAGTAGCATATGAATTGAACCCGGTGTCTGCCCTAAGGTTGAACATACGGAGGGCTATTTCTTTTCACCCTTTCATTTGCTTTTCTTTTTAATTCTTCAACCCTTTCTTTCTCCTTTCATTCTTTACTCCTTATTTAATCATACCTAAGGACTTCTAATTCTAATCTATTGGAATTTTCCTTGGGTAGATCCCTCCGGCTCTGGCGGATCATAGGACGGTTTTTTCTAACCTTAGTCACCTTATATCACCATGACTATCCTATTGTTGCCATTAAATAAAACAATTGAAAATCTTCTCAAAGTGTTTATGGTTATAAAACATATTTTTTATTAACACTTTGAGAGTTTTGATTTCTTCTGAAGGACTCCCCCTTCACATGTGCTCATGCAATTTTATAAGAAATTTGCACATGCGGGAGGAGTTTGCACTTTTGAATTGATCCACTCTGAACATGACAATCCCCTGAGGGACATGTTTACATTGTATAGTTAAAGAGATCCATTATCAGCTTTTAGGTGACAACTAGCTCTAATAACCATCTTGATGTTGTTAACACTTCTTTAAAAGAAGGTTAGACCCGTCATAGTTCATTTCTAATAAGAGTTTCTCGAATTGGTACATTCTACTTGGACATAGTCTTTTCGATTACTGACATTTAAGATCCGTCAATTCGAGCGTTATAACTGAGTCTAGCTCTTTTATGATACAACAACAATCTTTAACCATCTTGATCACATATCATTCACGTTTTAGATCACATTTTAATCACGTCTTCTCCCCCTCAAAAATAGCATATCGTGATATTTTTGATATTAACTGATTAATGAAAAGCTTTTGGAGAGATAGACGGATTTTGTTTAAGCATGAAATCGGAACATTTTCTTTTGATTTTTATACTCCCCCTTAAAGAATGCATATTTTTAAACATAGAATTTAAAATCAATTTTAAGGGTTTTGGAGGGAGTTTTCTTTTTGAAATGCGAGTTATGTACTGATATGTAGACAAGTCTTTTTTAGAAACGAGTTTTTGCTTGAAATCTTTTCGTTTGTTTATACTCGAACTTTTTGAAAAGAATTTTAGTTTTGAACGTTTGAGTCCTGATCTGAAATAATCAAAAGTCATCATTGAAGTCCGTTAGTTGAAATCTTTTCGAGTTGAGAAACCCGGACCTAAGTTTTGAAAAGATTTCACTTTGAAGCACGGTTTTTGTACTCAAGTATACGAAAGACATTGTGAAGAAAAATTTGAGAAACGACATGTTTTAGAAAAAATTTAGTGAACTCCCGCTCAAGCATATGTACATTTCCGTGTCATTTTTGAATGACATTTCTAGAAACATGTCGAGAGACATGTCGTGAGAATAATATTTTGGATTTTTGGATTTTATATTTGTTATAACCAAGAATCAATCTTCAGGAGGTCGGGGATGCTCGAAATAAAGAGTAAACATGGTATATTAGATTAAAGAATTGGGGAAGGTGTGTGTGTTTTCTAGAGAGAGAAAGAGGAGAAATGATCGAGGCAAACTAGCTAGTGAAAGCAAGAACCTCGGGTCGTAGTCCCAACGAGGGTTGAAATTGATCTTGTCACTCGAGTCGTGAGTTATGTGAAGTGAATTGGTTTAAAAGATGTGATTTTGTTTTAATTAAACTACGAAAGGTTTGCATAAAATTTAAATGAAATAAAGAACGAGATAAGAAGAAATACGTTTAACTAGAATAGAAAACATAAGTCTAAATTGAGTGTAAAAGAAACGAGATAAAAGTTTAAACTATAAAAGAAAGAAATGAAGAAAATGTTTTTGTTGTTTTGTATTTTAATTAACGCAAAGAAAATTAAACTAAGTTAAAAGGTTTAAAAGAAAATTCGACAGAGTAACGTTAGGAAATGAAATAAAGAAAACTCCACTCGATAAACGATGGAGTGTAAATAAGCCTAGCTCGGCTTAAGAATTAAATGAGACACGACACTAAAAAGACTAAGACTCGAAAACTAAAGTGAACAAAAGCTCAAACTCGCTAATGAAATAAGGACCAAACTCGCTAATAAAAGTGAAACTCGCTAGGATAAAAAAACAAACTCGCTAGGTTTTAAAATGAAATGATACTCGCTACCTAAAGACCCAAACTCGCTAGCCTTTTTTTAATCCATACTCGCTAGATTGGAAACAACATACTCGCTAGGTTTATAAAGTAAATGATACTCGCTAGCCAAGATGAAACTCGCTAGCCTAAAAGACCATACTCGCTAGGTTTAGAAATCAAACTCGCTACCTAGAAATGATACTCGCTAGGTTTTGTAAAAGAACCAAACTCGCTAAGAGAAAACTGATACTCGCTGAAACCTAGCCAAGATGAAACTCGCTAGGTATTGCAAAATGGTACTCGCTAGAACCAATCCCAAACTCGCTAGAACTCGACTCCATACTCGCTAACCACAAGTCCATACTCGCTAACTTTAGTAAAAACACCCATACTCTCTAAACCCTAAAAATGAAACTCGCTATGATGGGTTTTAAAGGAACTAGAAAGATTTTAACGTGAAAACTTGAATTAAACTTAACGAAAACTCATTTAGACATAATAAGAAGCTAAACAAACATCCAAGATAAGCTATGAAAAGCTCAACGAGCCAAAATAAGCTAACAATATTTCTAGGGCTTGTAACTAAAAAACAACTTTTAAACGTGAGAAAATGATTAAAACGCAAGGACAATGATTAGAAAACTATTTAATAAGCTAAATGAAAACGTTAAATAAGCTTTTACAAGCTAACCAACCCCAAATAAGCTCAAGTCATAATCAATAGGCACGAAAATCTCTTTTCATGCAAAGGTGGTGCAAGACTTATGTAAGCTTATTTTGGATCAAGATAGAAGTAAAGAAGCTTGAATAAGATGAAAAGCAATAAAAGAAAGATTGAAATAAGCTAGGAAATAAGCAAAGTAAGAAGATTAAGACATAAAGTTAAAAGCTTGCATTAAGAAAACATTACACTACAACTTTGAAAATAAGCTAAGAAAAACTAAAAACTAACTAAGACCAAATGAGGGCTATGGAAGGGATTTAAGGAAGCCATGGAGGCTTGCCTTGTTTAAAATTTGCACTTAGCCCCTTAGTCTTCCAAATTTTGTGAAAACTAAGCATAAACTAGAGATACGACGCTATTTAACTATCTAAAATAGCAACTTGAGTCCTTGTAACTTTGAGGTGATGTGTTGACGAGCTTTCCAAAGATTTTCAAAAGCATAAAAGTGATCACTTGCTCGGATTTAGAAAGTTAAACTTCATAATCATCTTGGAGCTTTGATTAGGCGTCTCTTGTACTTTCCTTAGCCTTTGAGAAATAATTCGTCTTCACGGGCTTTTCACAAGTAGATTTCATCTTTTACTTCACTTTCAAACTCTTTTCCACATCTCGTGCTCGTTTTGGGCTTTTAGGTTGCTTTTCATGATGTTTTTGCAATATCCTTACCTGCACACAGTCATAAACACAAAGACACGATATCTTTGGCTTTGAACGTTAGTTTTTGGTCTAAAATAGTCTAATAATGGTGAATAAAAGGTATGTGAATAAGCACATATCAAAATCCCCCAGTCTAAGGTATTGCGTATCCTCACGCAATGTAATCACATCACGCCTTAAGGATAAATAATTTCAAAACCTCTCTTTACTAACTTTGAAAAGTAGCAAAACGTTCAAGAGAAATTCGAAATCATCTATTCCCTAAAACGCCCCGGCTTTCCATTTTCGACTATGTACATCATATATTACACTATTTTAGCATATGACGGTGTGAATGACTTTCATTATCTGTTGATAACGATTAAGGGTCATAGAGCAAGAACACAATTCATAGAAAAGTGACCGATTGGATAAAATTCATCGTCCCTGATTTTTCACAAGCTCCCAAACTAAGCGTAAAAACGGATCATTGTTTAATTACAAGTTAGATGCCAACGCTACTCATGGAAGTTACTCGTGTACCGCTTGCTCCCATTTTCCTATTTTTGTATCTCATTATTTTATTTTTGTGAGAGAAATGAATTTCTTCATAAGCATCTCGTTTCATAGTTTTTAGTCCGATAAAGATACCAAATTCAAACGCTAAGTAGTTATCGATCTTCCCTTAAGAAGGTTTGCAAGAGAAATGTGGTCCACATCAAGGATATTGGATACATACAAAGACTTTGGAATACATCAAAAATAGACATAAGTTGGCGAGTACATTTCACGTGCACCTCATGCGTCCGATCTAGGATCGTAACATGCACCTCACGCGCGACCAACTTTAGTCTTAACACTAGAACTCATGATCCATAAATCTTCAACATACATCCTTATTCTTTCTTTTCTTTTTCTTTTTCTTTTCTTGATATTTTTTTTTTTCACTTTTTTCTTTCTTTTTCTTGCCTTAGTAACTTCTCAACTCCGAACCTTCACGGTTTCAATCCAAGACCTACCGCCAACTGCTAGGGTTGGAATCTAGGATCCAAGGTCCGATCTCAATCCGAAGTCTTAAAGCACCTTAGCTCATACATAACAACGGGCTTTTGGGTAGCTCCGAAACCACATGCGTACTACGCTTATTCAACGATATACAATACAACTCAACTGACGTGTATCCATGATGTGTACCCAATTTCCCAAGCAAAGATTCTCTTAAGAAGATAAAGAACTACTCATCGGCTAAACCTAACATCTTTAATTAGCACACAAGATATGGGGTGAAACAAGCTGATGGGAACGAAAGGCCACAAGTACCTTCGATGAGCTTTAAAGAGAACCACTACTCCACGTATGGTAACTAACTTCTAAATAAACACTATCATATCTCATTCTCCGCATTTTGAAAATCTCAAATAATGAGATCCGCGGATACTTAGCCGATAATTTTAAGCCATGCATATATAAAGTAAAGTACGGGAGCCGACAAAAGAGTAGCTCCTTGTGTACAAAACTAGCAAAAGCTTTTATGATCATCTTTGGTTAAGGGAACATGCTAGGGCTCAACACGCCCGGATCAAGTCAAAATTTTTATTCCCACTCTTACCTAGTAGGAAAGTCAAACTCGGTGTCAAAACTTTTATTCTATTTTTGTATTTTTATATTTTTCTCATTTTTTTGTGCTTTTTGCTTTGAAAATTTTCAAAATTTTTCAATTTTTTTGGATTTTTGAGGAAAACGGGGTTGCGTAAGTAAACGACAAAGATGAAAGTGCTAGGTCAATCAAATCGAAGATTCACCCCCCCAGACTAAAGATAAACATTGTCCTCAATGTTTTCAAGGTAAGGGTAATCCTAACAATAAATCTAAGGCCGTTTATTAAGTATGCCAAAGATACCATTAGTCGATAAGATTTGGATATAGGATTTCCAAGCAAGCAGCAAGACATGGGACTCGAGTGGAGATGAGACGATCCACGAGCACGAGAGTCATCATGAATTGGAGAAATCCTGCACAAACACAAACAACCAAGCAAACACAAGATTGGAAGAGGTCGCCCTCCTCGCGTTACTTATTAGAAACTAGAAAACATAGATGGATAAGCATGGGGTGCCTCCCACGAAGCGCTTTGTTTTTGATCATCGAGTCACTTAGCTTGACTCTATCCCCGAATTTAGTTGTCCTTGGGGAAAGTTTGGAGATCCGGGATCACCAAAGGTAGATCCCCTCCAAAGTAGTGTTTCAAACGATGACCGTTTACCTTAAAATGTTCCCCATTTTGGTTAAAAAGTTCAACAGTACCATAAGGAAAAACTTGGGCAACGGTAAACGGTCCAGACCAACGGGACTTTAGCTTTCCAGAAAATATTTTTAACCTTGAGTTAAAAAGCAAAACTTGATCACCGACATTAAAAACACGATTTTTGATTTTTGAATCATGAATCCGTTTTGTTTTCTCCTTATAAATCAAAGAATTTTCATAAGCTTGATCTCGGAGTTCATTCAACTCATTCAACTGGATTTTTCGGTGATCACCCGCGGTTTTTAAATCATAATTCACATGTTTTAAAGCCCAGTAGGCGCGATGCTCTAGCTCAATCGGAAGATGACATGCCTTTCCGTACACGAGCTTGTAAGGGGTACAACCAATTGGTGTTTTATAAGCTGTGCGGAAGGCCCAGAGTGCATCATCTAACTTGTCCGACCAAGAAGAACGATTCTCACCCACGGTTCTTTCCAAAATTCTTTTTAGACCACGATTCGACACCTCGACTTGACCACTAGTTTGAGGATGATAAGCGGTACTAAGTCGATGGGTAACACCATATTTTGACATAACTTTTGAAAATCGGTCATTACAAAAATGAGTTCCACGGTCACTGATAATAGCTCGAGGTGTACCGAATCTGGCAAACAAACTTTTCAAAAATTTTACAACCACTCGGGCGTCGTTAGTTGGAAAAGCTTTTGCTTCAACCCATTTAGAAAGATAATCGACTGCCACGAGGATGTATTTGTTTTTGTTTGAAGATGGAAATGGTCCCATGAAATCGATTCCCCAAACGTCAAAGATTTCACAAACTTGGATGGAGTTTTGAGGCATCTCATCCCGCTGTGAAATTTTTCCTTGTCGTTGGCACGCGTCACAAGACTTCACCAGGTCCTGTGCATCGCGGTAGATCGAAGGCCAGAAGAAACCGGAGTCAAAAACTTTTTTAGCAGTAAAATTGGCACCATGATGTCCCCCTGTGGGTCCATTGTGGCATGCCATCAAAATAGCTTCGGCCTCTTTACCATGGACACATCTCCGAATGATTTGGTCCGCACAAATTTTGAACAAATAAGGGTCTTCCCAAAAATAATGTTTCACATCTTTGAAAAATTTCTTTTTGGCCTGGGTCGACATTCCTTTTCTTATAAAATTCCCCGCATGGTAGTTTGCAAAATGGGCAAACCATGGGGTACTAGAATCACCAAGTGACATGCTCCCAAGGGCCTCGAGAGGAAATGAGTCATCAATATCCTTTTTCTCGAGCACGCCTTGGTGAGGATTTTCAAGACGGGACAAATGGTCAGCAGCTAGGTTCTCCGATCCTTTTTTATCTCTAATTTCAACTTGAAACTCTTGTAAAAGGAGAACCCAGCGCATAAGTCTTGGTTTGGCATCAGGCTTGGTCATCAAGTATTTTAAGGCTGAATGGTCCGTATACACTATGCATTTCTTTAAAAGCAGATATGGTCGAAATTTTTCAAAGGCATAAATGACTGCCAACATCTCTTTTTCAGTTGTGGTGTAATGAAACTAAGCACTGTTCATAATTTTGCTTGCATAGTGTATAGGCCGAAAATATTTGTCCTTTCGTTGCCCCAGGACTGCCCTAATTGCATAATCACTAGCATCACACATTAATTCAAAGGGCAAATCCCAATCGGGGGCAACTAAAATAGGAGCCTCCGTCAACTTCTTCTTAAGGGTATTAAATGCTTCAATGCACTCATTGGTGAAGATGAACGGGGCTTCCTTTTCTAAAAGGTGAGTCAATGGTCGGGCTATTTTGGAAAAGTCTTGTATGAAACGTCTATAAAAGCCAGCATGACCGAGGAAACTTCGAATTCCCTTGACGGTCGTGGGATGAGGTAATTTTGCGATAACATCGACTTTGGCACGGTCCACCTCAATCCCGGCTTTTGAGATTTTATGGCCGAGGACTATACCCTCTTTAACCATAAAGTGACACTTCTCCCAATTCAGAACTAGGTTAGTGTCTTCACACCTTTGGAGCATTTGTTCTAAATGGGAGAGACAAGACGAAAATGAATCACCATACACAGAAAAATCATCCATAAAAACCTCCATTGCCTTCCCGATCATGTTTTGAAAAATGGCGGTCATACATCTCTGGAACGTGCCTGGGGCATTGCATAAGCCAAAGGGCATACGTCGATGGGCAAAAGTTCCGTAGGGACAAGTAAAAGTGGTTTTCTCTTGATCAGGAGGATCTATGGGGATTTGAAAATAGCCAGAAAAACCATCAAGAAAACAATAAAACTCATTTCCTGCAAGTCGTTCAATCATTTGATCCATGAAAGGAAGTGGAAAATGGTCCTTTCGAGTTGCTTCGTTGAGCTTTCGATAGTCGATGAAAACTCTCCAACCGGTTACGAGACGTGTGGGAATAAGCTCATCATCATCATTCGTCACGACAGTCATTCCACCCTTTTTTTGGCACACAATGGACCGGGCTAACCCATGAGCTATCAGAAATTAGGTAAATCATCCCAGCGTCGAGAAGTTTTATAACCTCATTTTTGATTACATCATGGATTTTTGGGTTAACCCGTCTTTGTTGTTGGATGGACGGCTTAGCATCGTTTTCAAGTAAAATCTTGTGGGTGCAAAAACGAGGGTCTATGCCCTTGATGTCGGAAATACGCCAAGCGATGGCATCTTTATGCTTTTTGAGCATGTCGACAAGACGGTTCTTCTCCTCATCTTGAAAGTGTTTGGAAATAATGACGGGAAGTTTGTCGGTTCCTTCTAAAATATTCAAGATGAGGAGGCAATTCTTTAAGCTCGAGTTTTGGAAGTTTTTCTTCAGATGGCTCGACTTCTTTGACTTCTTTGACTTCTTCCACAGAAAGTTTCTTCGGAGGGAGAGGTGAAAAAGGATCTTCATTCAAAAGTTGTTCCAGCATAAGAATCTCTCCCTCCGGATCATAATAAGAATCATCATCATTGCCAACAAATGAAGATGTATCTATGGAGAAAAATTCATCGACTTCTTCAAAAAAGAGTAAGTCACCTCCTTCAAATGGAGTGAAGGAAGGGAAAGAGTCGGCAATTATGGGTTGAGAGGTAAGTGAAGAATCATCAATAGAGGGTGAAGGGGTAGAATTATTTGAAGGGGTAGAGGAAGAAGAAGTGGGATTGCCACTTGAAAATCCGAGTATCTCTTGGGAATACTCTTCAGAAAGTTCATCAACTTCATCAATGATATCGATTTTGCTTATGGTCATGGGCTCGTTGGTGGAAGAATATCTTGCTGTTTAATCCAAATTAAACGTGACGGCTTCATGACCATCTCGCAAGGTAATCTCTTCATCATACACATCAATCAAAGCACGGCCCGTTTTTAGGAAACCTCGTCCGAGAATGAGAGGAACCCTTGGATCGGGATCAAAATCGACGACAACAAAATCAGCCAGAAAGTGAAATTTTCCCACATTGACGATGACATCTTCGGCTATGCCTTTAGGACGAGAGGTAGAACGGTCGGCAAGCTCGAGTGTCATGCGTGTTGGAGTCAAAGGGGGTAACGAAAACTTTTGCCAAATGGATAAAGGCATCATATTAATGCTGGCACCTAAATCGGCTAAGGCGAAACATTGAGCCATTCCGGGAAAATTGCATGGAATTAAGAACTTGCCGAGGTCTTCAAGCTTTTCGGGAAGCTTTTTAAGGAGCACTGCCGAGCAATTCGCATTCAAAGGTGTAGTTGACATTTCATACAATTTATCTTTATTATTCAACAAGTTTTTAAGCATTGACGAAAACTTTGGCATTAACACAACAGCATCAGCAAGACTCAAATCAAAGCGAATGTCTTGAAACATCTTAAAGAACTTTTCCTTCATTATGTCATTTTTATCTTGACGTTTTTGCTCATTAAGACGAAAAGGATATGGAAGACTTGTTTTAACTGGTTCATCTTGTTCAAAAACAATTTTCTCTTTTCCTTTTGAAACATTAGCATTTTCATTTGTCGGTTGAACCACCGGAGGTTAGATAGTTTCGGTCCTTCCTTGGTGAATAGGAATTCTCGTATCCGTTGTCACCTCGGTTGCACGGTCTACTACCTTAGAAGGAGGAGTATAAGAGGTAGTTGGAACCGTTGGTTCTTTGTAAGAAACGCCACTGCGTGTTGTGATCGCCTTGACATCGCCTCTCGGGTTAGCGATCGTGTTGCTAGGTAGAGAAGTGGTACCCGAACCCGAGGGTCGATCATTTAAACGCTTGTTTAATTCAGCCATTTGATTAATCAATACATGATTCATTTCCTCTTGTTTTTTAATTTGTGCCTGCTGACTTTGCCAAATGGTTTGGTTGTTTTGATTTTGACGAAGTAATTCTGCTAACAACTCATCCGTATTCGATTGATTTTGCACAACACCTTGATTCTGGTTAAAAGTTTGCCCACGGGCATTGTTATTGAAACCTTGACCTTGATTTTGAAAATTCTGATTTCCTTGATTATTGTTTCCATAATTAGCACCTTGATTTCCAAAATTACCATGATTACTTTGAAAATTCTTGTTTTGATTAAATCCTTGATTTTGATTTTGAAAACCTTGATATGCACGATTCTGATTTTGATTGACTTGATTACCATGACTTTGCACATTTTGGTTTTGTGGCGGATTATTAAAACCTGGTGGTGGTCCGCGTCCGCTCCTGTTGCCATCAACTTTGCTTTTTTACAAAACCTCGCAATGTGTCCAACCTTTTGACACTTCATGCACCTCACAGCACACGTCCAGTATGGTGCTGCTGGCATTTACCACAACGGAGTTGCCTGCCCAGCATTCACTCCTCCTTGTGCTGGTGCAGCCACGAAAGCCTTAACGGGTCTCTTGTCTCCTGTTCTTCGCTGGTTATAGGCTGATTGGGTTACGATACTGGTTTGTTGTTGTTGTTGCGGTAGTTGGAGTTGTTGTTCCTTCGGTTATCTCCACTTCCTCTTATTGTCAAAGTGATTTCCCTTATTGACAGCACCATGCTTAATACTTGTCATAAAGACGTTCAGCCATGCTGATGGTGTCATACCAAAATCTCAGCATTGTAATGATGTCACATGTCCTTGGATACTCGCAGTAATCCTCCCACGAATTTTCTCAAGCAACCTTTTTCTCATTATCAGCACCATTGTGAGCACAGAATACCTTCAACTCCTGTTGAAGCGGCGCACATATTGCAGCAAGGTCATGGCCCTTCACAGCCAAGTAGTAAAACTCTGTGTCAACTTCCTAAAATCACCACGAGAACAATACTTCTTAATCATAGCTGCCTTAAAGTCATCCCAAAGTGGTGCTGAATGCATTCTCATCCTTTCTCTTTGGGGCATAAGCATTCCACCCATGACCAAGCATGCTCCAAACAATGTACCCGTCGCGTACTTTCACCTTGTTGTTACTCAGTACAATTGCTCCTTTGGGGGAAAACACCGATTCTCTTCTC
>LBNU01024053.1:116298-146274 GCA_014162995.1 Artemisia annua
AACACTTCAATATATTTAATACGAGCACTCTAACCAGTGCTAGGGTTTTACAACCTTGAAGTGATAATAATGCTAGAATAATTCGTACTCTAGACCAACCCTAGGATGTCCTTTTATACACTAAGGAACCCTAAAGGTTTACAGACAACTTCCTACACAAGACAAGATATTCTAATGCAATAGAATATTTACAAGACATCTTTACTATAATTACAAAACGCATATACAGTCTTATCACTTAGCAGCAGAGTTACAGCAGTAGAGTTCCAGCAGTAGAGTTCCAGCAGTAGAGTAGTCTGCCAGCAGTAGAGTAGAGTTAACTTAAAACCCAACAACCCCTTTTATAATTTTTACTTCTCCATCAAAACCAAAAACCAAACACTCCCTTATTATTTATTTTCGTACTTGTCTTAAATATGCAACATAAACAATCACAGATAAAAAAAAAAAAAATCGGTGTCCCCCATCTCCCTTGTTCTACTGTTCGACAACTCCCACCAGAAACACCCAACAACCTTCAATCAAAATTAAATTAATCACTTCCCTTCACTCTCAAATCATTCCTACATAAAGCCCCATCATTCTTTTTAATTAATAACAACCATGCATCAAGATTTCTCAAGGTCTTAATCTTTTCAAGAATTTATTGTTTTTGGGTACAATTGAAGCATCAAGGATGTCCAAACAAGTGTTATTGCAAGATTTTGACAATTAAAAAGTTAAGGTTTGGTTAATTTGGGTGTTTGAGGTTTCGACTACAAGGGGAAAATCAAAGAGGGATTTTTGTTTGTCTTTTTCCTTGCATCTTTTAGTGATTGTAAGTGTTTATAAACCTTACTTGATGTTATTTTTATAAATTATGCATGTGTATAATCTAGTACTTAGAATCCATGTGGTGATGTGTGAAATATTATTATTAAGGTTGGATTAATAGTTGGTATGATTAGTGAATGGGATTAGGCTAGTTAGAGGTTATGGTGATGATGTATATTGCGAAAATTGAAGTTTGAAGGGGTTTAAAGCTACCCATTTTAGACCAGAAAGTTGAGGCTTGTTTCGCCTAGGTTGAAATTTTTGAAACTGATTTTTGTATTTTGAATATGATAGAGGATGTTAATATGAACGTTTTGATATAAAATTCGGCTTCTAACTCTTAACAACGAACGTTTGGCGGTCATTTGAAATTTAGAAAAATTATAAAATTCCAAACAGCACTTGTATAAAATTTAGTTGCTGTCAGATCTGAATAAGGGCATTTTCGTCATTTTTTGGCCCGTTTCGGCCTTCGGCCAAAACACGAAAGTTGTCCGAAACAACGTTTTTAGTCTACCGCGAGGAATTGAGGTGTGAAAGTGTGANGCGAAAATTGAAGTTTGAAAGGGTTTAAAGCTACCCATTTTAGACCAGAAAGTTGAGGCTTGTTTCGCCTAGGTTTAAATTTTTGAAACTGATTTTTGTATTTTGAATATGATATAGGATGTTAATATGAACGTTTTGATATAAAATTCGGCTTCTAACTCTTAATAACGAACGTTTGGCAGTCATTTGAAATTTAGAAAAATTATAAAATTCCAAACAGCACTTGTATAAAATTTAGTTGCTGTCAGATCTGAATAAGGGCATTTTCGTCATTTTCTGGCGCGTTTCGGCCTTCGGCCGAAACACGAAAGTTGTCCGAAACAACGTTTTTAGTCTACCGCGAGGAATTGAGGTGTGAAAGTGCGAAAATGAGGGTGTGTTTGATTAAAAATCAGTTCTACATTTTTCTTTTAAAATGACAGCTCTTGTTTTATAAAAAGTGAGCTGACGCAGTTTTTAAACGGGGTTTTTGAGCCTTTTCTGGTCCGAATCGGCCTTCCGTTAAAACACGAAAGTTGTTCGGAATTTCGTTTTTCATTAAATCTCTTTTGAGTCCGAGTCTTGAAAATGTAGCCTAGCGGGTCAAAACTGAAAGTCAAACATCTGAAATGTTATTATAAGTCAACTGTCAGCAGCAACTTGCAGGGGGCATTTTGGTCATTTTGCGTTGAGATTCAGGTCTCGGCTATAACTAAAAAGTTTTCCGGAATGTCGTTTTACACAAAATCTCTTTTGAGTACGAAACGTGAAAATGTCATCTAGCGGGTCGTTTTCGGACGGGTCAGATTTGGAGAATATATTATAAAAGTCAATTTCGGCAAAACTCTTCTAATAGTCTAGTAACGTTATAAAATTGTTTTAGAGTAGAACTTAATAAGTAAGACTAAATATTTTACGACTAATAAATTAGTCGTTGGCTTTGTTTTTGTTTAAAAGTCTTAATCATGGTAACGAGTCAAAATGGGAATTTTTACTAAAAGTTACATATTAGGCGGAATGAATTAAGACGAAGTATAATTGTTATGCGAAACACTTAATGAGTCTAATTAAGAGAGTTTAGATGTGTACATGGATTCTAAGGAATAAGATTATACATATCGACTAATTGTATACATTTTATATGTGTATGCAATTTATGCATTTTCTTTATCGCTTCTATTTTCTTAATCTCAAGACACCTTTGTCCCACAAACCATTTTATCATTCAACATTGTTTCAAATCATTATTCACGATAATTCAAGCTTAAATTATCAACATCTCAGACTTTCATATTATTCAGGTTGCCTTTTGGAGCCATTCCCACTATAACTATTGACATTACTTTATCCTATCTACCGTATCATCCAGGTGAGTTTATAGCCTTGCTTTTACTCATTTAAAAGTTTTATAAACCTCGCGAGGGGGATACATGCTAGTTTTACAAACTGAATACAAGTACTTTTTGGTATGCTGGACCCGATTATATGATTTATAGACATCTGACATTGAGTATTTCTTGCCAATTAAGTCCCCATCATGAACCGTTAATTTCGTTGGAAACGCTAGTATTATGAATATGCATATTGAGCATTGACCAGCCTGGCCGAATGGGTAGCGCCCATCTTTCAACGGTCACATAATATTGAGAAATATGTGGTAAATGGCAAATCTTACCCTACCGGGGAAAATGTTAAAACTAGGTTAAGGTTCGGTTTCATGAGCTCAATGCTTTATATCTTATTTCCCGACTTGTATTTGTTACATGTCAACTTAATTATGGGCGTATAACAACGTAGCTCATCGTATTTTAAACTGAATTATCTTGTATTCAACTGATTACTTATTAAACTATATGAATTCACTCAACTTTATGTTGACTTTTTAGCATGTATTTTCTCAGGTATTATTTTGCTAGCTGAGCATTGGGAGCAATCGGAGTCGCGTGGATATCAAATATTAAAGGACTTGTTTTCTACACATTCAATAACTTTTTATCTTTATAATATACATATGAGTCATGTTTTAACTCTTGTAACCTAAGTTTTAAATAGAAATTGTTGGGACCTTTGTACTCTGATTTATTAAATCGAATGTGACATTTTATTAAACGTCTCTTTTGAGGTTGTTTTATGTAACTTGTGTATATGAACTATGAAGTGACACCCAAATTGGTATTCCGCTGCGTTGTAAATTTTGGGGGTGTCACACTAAACANCCGCTGCGTTCCTGAAAATGGGGGTGTTATATGAACTAGGTCTAAAGGTGAGGGAAGATTCTTTTTGTATTTTTATATTTTATGAAAGCAAATTAAAATCTCGGGTATTGGAAGAGGGGGTGGAATTAGTTGCTAGTCAACTAACCCAAAATAACTACTAATGCAAATAAAATAAAATAACAAGAAAAAGTAAAAGTGGTAAACTTCTTATGATGTGAAAATGTGTTTACTTAGATTTCACTACTCCCTAGCTATCTCTTATTAATTAATTGGTTTGTTATAATTGTTTGGATGAAGGGTTGTTTTCCTTAATACCATTTGTGGGGGTGTGTACGTCCTTCCCTAACTCTGTAAGCTTCTATCTCTTCCTATGATGACACGTTTAGTATCCTATCATGGCCTCCTCAATAGTCACTTATGCATTAAAAACAACCAATAACATCGGTGTACACAGCCAAGATATGTTTCTCAAGACGTTCAAGCCAGTTACCATATAGGAATTCGACCAGTTTTCTCGAGCCTAACGCGAAATCAATCACCCAATAAAATTAAACAAACCAACAATCAATAATTAATAGCTAGGTTTCATTAGATCTAAGAAAACACTAAAAAACCTAAGCTAGCATGTTAAAAGAAAGACAAGCATAAAAAGATAATCAAACAACACATAGACATATTGAATGATTAAAAGGTAAACTTATCTTCAATTGAACATGGATGAAATAAGGGTAGGCAACCCTTACAAAAGCTGTAAAATTCGGCTAGGGTTTGTTGCACAAAAGTTCCACACTAATGAATGAAAACTCCAAAACTATACATAGAGTTACAAAGGTGACGGCGTCAGCTTTTGGATCCTGACGTCGTCATCTCACCACCCTTAGGGCTTCTTGTCGTCCAATCCAGCTTCTTGACACCGTCCCCCTTGATTGTCTTCTAGGCCGTCTCTCGTTGGGTAACACATCACGGCCTACTTGATTTATAATGAGATGCCGTCACGTTGTAATCTTCTTATTTTTCTCTGGCGCGTCAAGTGTAAATAATAATCCTCCTCTTGATTTATCAAGTGACGACGTCACCTTGTGACATCTGACGCCGTCAGGTACTGTTTCCAGCATGGTTTATTGACTTTGTCGTTTTCTTCACTTTTAACTCCAAAAACGTCCAAAATGCTCCATTTTCCAGAATTCTTGTCCAAAGTACCTAAAATGATAAAAGGAACGATTTGAGGTAGTATTTGACCATAATATCACGATTTAGTGCTTAAATGACCCCCTAAAAGCATAACAAATATTTCCTTATCAGATATACCTCCCAGTTATGTCATAGAGAAGTATCTGAAAAGAGCGGTACATGATTTCACAGCCGACTTCAAAGAACAAAGTGAAGCTGAAGCAAAACGCAAAAAGATTCACGAGGCGGTTGCTGAAGAGGTCACTAGAGAAGAGGAACTTACATTTGATCAACTCAAAGACATGATGCTCCAAATATTCAAAGATCAACCTCATCTATAGAAAGCAAAACCAAACCTCTACTTTCACTCATTTCGACAAAAGACTCAAAATCTGACTCATAAGACATAGCCGCTCTACGCTCAACAATGATTACAACTCACAAAGAATTGCTAAAGAAAATAACACAACTAAATGATCAGGTCTTCGAATTGGAACATACATGCAAAAATCAATCTCGTAAACACCATCAGGATGAACCTAAATCAGATAATCCTAAAGTGGAGAGACGTTCCAAGAGATTGAGACACACCACACACACACTTCCTCATCATCACAAAGAACATTAACAACATCCAGATCAAGCAGATAACCTTCCAAATCCAGATCCTCTGAAACACACAAAGATCAAGGAGTAGCTGCAACAAGTGATTATGGTGAAAGTGAAAGAGATGAAGAAAGTGGTAGTGTTTCAATAATAGGTGAAAAGAATGCAGAAAAAGAAAGTCCAAAGTAGATGAACAAACAAAGAAACATACAGTTGAAAATCCCGAGGTTATTTCACAAGTTTAATTTACTACGGAGTTCACAAGTCATGTAACGGATGAGTTATTTGGTAAAATTTTGATGGATGCTCGAATTAGAGACGTGTACGATCATGAACTTGTAAAGAAGATCACCGCATCCACTTCTTCAGTAGAAGCTTATCTGCTAATCAAATTCCCTGAGTCTTCGACGTACGAGAACTTTGAATTGCATTATCTCGTGTCAGGACATGAAAAATACCGAAGTTTAACTTCCACAAGTATAATGTTTGAAGAATGGGGGGATGAATTCCTCGAGGAAGGCATCCACAGAGAAAAGTTCATCATTTTTTAGATTAATCACGAAGAATACAAGGTGGAAGCATATATGAGAATCACCATGATGAATGAGACATATTAGAAATCATCCTAACCCGTAAATGCAACGACATTTATGGGATTACATTAGTTATCTTGTAAGGCACAAACACATGGAATAGAAACGTCATTATTGTAAAGTGATGTGTTTGTTAGCCTATATATACCCCTCTATACTTCCAAGGAGGGGTGAGACTTGGTATGTATTTTCCATTTCATCTTTCTTATCAATAAAACACATAGTTTTCCCTTCTCTCTCTACTTTCTCTCACTAACCATGGATATCATAGTCTTCCATATTACCCGACCTCCCGAATCATAATACCAATATAAAAACCACGATCCTAACAAGACAGATCAACAATTCCTCATAAACAGATACAAAGATTCAACTCCTCGTCATCAAGTTTTCACAAGACACCGGATTGTTCATTATGTATATGTCATCTCAAAACCAATTCGGAACTAATGGTGATAAGGATTTATTTGATGCATTTTTAGGGGGTCATTTAAGCCTTAAGTCATGATTTTATGATCAAATATTGCTTTAAATCGTTCCTTTTTCTCATTTTAGGAACTTGAGACGTGATTTCAAGAATATGGAGCATTTTGGAGCTTTTCGAACGTTTTTATGCTCAAGAATGAAGAAAAAAAAAGAAAACCAAGAAAATTCGGGTTTTTACACCTGACGGCGTCATGCTTTGAAGGCTGAGGCCATCACCTCATGGAATTTTACACGTGATGCCCCAGAGATGAAGTTGGAGGTTAACACCTAACGGCGTCAGGTACAAAATATGTGAGGTCATCTAGCTTTGCACCAACACGAGACGGCCCAAAAGTGTTTATACGGGACGGCGTCAGAAGAGTTTTTGGGCAATTCAAAACCCTAAAAGCGGCGTTCTGATGGTGTTAGGATCTATCACCTGACGCTGTCAGAGTTGTAACTCTATAGATATTTTAGGATTTTTTATTCATTGTATAGTGGAACTTTGTATACAAACCCTAGTCTGACTTTTGCAATTATTTTAGGGTTTCAAACCCTCTTTTCTTCCATGTTCAATTAAAGATAAGTTCTTCCTTTAATCATTCAATATTTCTATGTGTTGTTTGATTAATTGTTTGTGTTTTCTTTACATTAGCATGATAGCTTAAGTTTATTTGTGTTTACTTAGATCTAATGAAACCTAGTTGCCTACCTCTTCTACTAAGAGGGTTAACCCTTTTTCTAAGGTGGGAGAGATCATGGTTTCTAATTCTAAAGATGAGGTGGTACTTAACACATTTGATGAGTCCGCTAATCTATTCGGTGGTGGACAAGAGTATGAAGAAGATTATGATGACTATGACTACGATGACTATGCAAAGCAGGTTTATGATTTTCCAGGGAATTTGGATGCTTTTAATGCCATGTATGGCACAAAGCTTCAAGGTCTTAGGAAGTAGTCTTATTTTTTTATGTCTTATGTTATCATTTGAGTAGTGGTTTGTTTTCTTGTCTAGAAAATAGGAAGTATCTTGTTATATAAGCTTTTCGCCTATGTAACAGGCTGAGATATGGGATTTACCCATATCCATTATACTTAAATGCTTTTTGGAGTAATATATTTACCAGGTCGTTGACCTTTTACCCAAAAAAATGAAACCTAGTTATTGATTGTTGGGTTGTTGTTTATTGTTTGGTTGATTGACTCGCGTAGGCTTAAGAAAACTGGCTAATCTCCTATACGATAACAAGCTTAAAAGTCTTAAGAAATGTAATCGGATGTGTACTACGGGTTTATTAATTGTATTTAATGCATGAGTAGATGTCGGTGAATATATGAAGGGATGCTAAACGTGTCACCATATGAGGAGATAGATAGTCATATGGTTGGGGAAGGACGTACACGCCCCCACGAATGGTATTAAGGAATACAATCCGTCAACTAAACAGTTGTGACAACTCAACAAACCAATAAAAGATAACTAGGGAGTAGTGAAATCTAAGTAGACACACTTTTCTTACATAAGGAGTTCACCACAATTTACATTTATTTTTAATAATTTTATTGTTTTTAGTTTAATTGGTAGTTTTGGGTTAGTTGGCTAGCAACTAATTCTGCCCACTCTTCCAATACCCAAGATTTTACTTGCTTTCCATAAACATAAAAAAGTATAAAAAGAATCATCCCTCACCTTTAGACCTAGTTGACCTAGACTTCAATCCTAACGACACTATTCCCCTAGAGAATGATCAATCCCCCGGTACCTACCACTCACTATACTACATCGGTCAGGTACACTGCCTGGAGGATTGCAAAATCTCTCAAGATCCCTTAAGAGGTAAAACTTTTGTGATTTGCAAAACTCGCATCAGATGGCTTCATCAACATTGCATTAAGAAGAGACAACAACCTCGACTGTGTCTTCCGTGAAACTAATTTTCACAACCTCCATCCACAAGACATTCAAAACATGTATCTCTCTAACATCAGCTACATTTACGACCAAGGAAATGAAGACGACACTATAGATTCTCTAAAAATCTTTATGAGGTCGCAGTTGGCTTTGGTACATGTTGAAAACCTCCAAATGGGATTTGAAAGCTTGTAGAGAAAAGTCAACCTTGCTCATTTAAAGATCACATTGCCTAGAATTGATGAACACGAGCCTCAGACATGCATCCAGAGTCCTTTCGAGCTTGGTGTTGTATATGAAAATGCATCTGGGGTGAAGAGGTTGATGATATCGAACGACTGTTGTTGTCGTTGCCATGGTCTCCATGGAATTCACAATAACATGTACGATCCATATGATGTGGAGTAAACATTCATAGAGGGGGTTGGAGAGCAGCCTTTTCTTTCATCGTTGCGTATATTTCCGCGGACGATTTAAGCAAAGGTGTAAAAGTGGGTTTTCGCTGATCATTTTGATTGCTTGACCTGTAACCGGCACGAGGAGTGTATCTATCTTTGTGTCGTTTATGTTGGTTTTCCGTATTGGCCTCTTCTGCCCATATAAAGTTATTGACCAACGTGAATAGCTCCTAAATGGATGGGGCAATGAGGTCTTTGAATAATCTTTCGGTACGCAGGCCGCTAATGAAAGTGATAAGGAGAAATTTGTTACGCTTTTAAGGGGTCATTTAAGCCCTAAGTCGTGATAATATGATCAATTATTACCTTAAATCGTTTCTCTTGTCAATTTAGGTACCTTGGAGAAGAATTCTGGAAAAGGAAGCATTTTAGACGTTTTTGGAGCAAAAAAGTTAAGAAAACGATAAAGTCAAGAATCCAACCTGGAAACAGTACCTGACGGCGTCAAGTCTCACAAGGTGACGCCGTCACATGTTGATCAAGAGGTGGATAGCTATTTTACACTTGACGCACCAGAAAGATTTTTGGGAGTTTACACGTGACGGCGTCACATTATAATTCACCAAGGCCGTCACGTGTTATTGCAAAGAGAGACGGCCCAAAGCATAATACAACCAGACGGTGTCAGATATAGATCTAGGCAATCAAGAAACCCTAGGATGGCGACTTGACGGCGTCACGACTCAAAAGGTGACGCCGTCAGATTGTAAATTCTATATATATTTTTGATTTTTCATTCATTAGAGGAGAACCTTTTTGGAGAGAACTTGTGGCGCAAAACCTAGTACGAATTTGCAGCTCTTGTAAGGGTTTCAAACCCCTACTTTCTTCCATGCTTAATTAAAGATAAGTTATCATTTAATAATTCAATATGTCTATGTGTTGTTTGATTATCTTGTATGTTTTTATTTCTTTTAACATGCTAGCTTAGGTTTATTTGTGTTTGCTTAGATCTAATGAAACTTAGTTATTGATTATTGGTGGTTGGTTTGTCATTAATTGTTGTGGGTTATTGATTTTAGCGTTAGTGATGAGGCAAAAAGTGTTACGCTTTTTGGGGTTCATTTAAGCCCTAATCCGTAATTATTTGATCAAATATTGCCTTAAATCGTTCCTTTTGTCATTTTAGGTACTTTGGAGAAGAAATCTGGAAAAGGAAGCATTTTGGACGTTTTTGGAGCATAAAAGTGAAGAAAACGACAAAGTCTCAAAACCATGCTGGAAATTGTACCTGACGGCGTCACTCTTTACGAGGTGACGGCGTCACGCTTTGACAACAAGGTGGATGATTTTTACACTAGATGACCTAGAAAGATTTTGAAGGAATTACACGTGACGGCATCACGTGTAAAAGGATGTAGGCTGTCACGTTATAGCTTAAAGGGGATGGCCCAGAGACATTTAAAGGGGGACGGCGTCAGAAGTGGATCTGAGCAATCAGAGAAAAGTTTTGGCGGTGAGGTGACGGCGTCACACGCTAAAACGTGACGCTGTCAGATTGTAAAATCTATATATATTCTTCTAATTTTCATTCATTAGGTGTGCAACTTTTAGGAGAACTTTAGGGATAAACCCTAGTTCGTAAAACACTGTATTTTCAGGGGTTTTTCACCCTTGAGACCTTGATGTTCAATTAAAGATAAGTCTCCTTTCAAATCAATCAATATGTCTATGTGTTGTTTGCTTATATCTTATGCTTGTCTTTACTTTAACATGCTAGGCTAGGTTTTTCTTGTGTTTGCTTAGATCTAATGAAACCTAGCTATTGATTACATGTTGTTGGTTTATTTGTGATTGTTGTGGGTGGGTGAAGTCGATGTTAGGCTTAAGAAAACTGGCTAACCTCCTATACGGTAACTTGCTTGAAAGTCTTAAGAAACATGAATCGGATGTGTACTAGGATTATACGGTTGTATTTGATGCATAAGAGAATTCTAGTGATCCCATGTTAGGAGCTTTAAGTCGGCTCAACATAGGAGTGAAGTAGGAGCTTATAGAGTTAGGGAAGATCGTACACGGCCCTACGAAAGGCTTAAAGGAATACAACCCGTCATCCACACAATTACCACAAACCAATTAACCGGCAAAAGATAGCTAGGGAGTAAGGAAATCTAAGTAAACACATTTTTCTTTCAAATAAGTTTCACAACCATTTACTTTTTCTTTTTACTTTATTTTATTTGCATAAGTAGTTATTTGGGTTAGTTGACTAGCAACTAATTCCGCCCACTCTTCCAATACCCGAAACCCTTAGACCTAAAGTAGTTTTCAATCCTAACGACACTATTCCCTGAGAGAACGATCAATCCCCCGGTACTTGCCACTTCACTATGCTACATCGGTCAGGTACATTACCTGGTGGGGGTTGTAAGCTTCTCAAGATCCTTTGAGAGGTAAAACCTATTGCGAAGGTTGCAAAACCCACGCATCAAGTTTTTGGCGCCGCTGCCGGGGAATAGTTATTGCTTAGGTTGTAAATTTTATTTTTACTTAGGTCTACTCATTAGAATCCTTTCTAGTATGATTTTTATTTTTATTTTTCTAGGTTTTCTTAGTCTATCTTCTTCTTTGTGTTTCTGTTCGTAGTAACTTGTCCATAAATTATTCCGTTTGCCATTATGGAAAGCGCGAATCCACCCCTCACACCTGACGAAGTAGCGTCATTGTGATACCAAATCGAAAGTGAAATTAGGGAGCTTAGAGAGCTTAATAGTTTAATTGATGCTCAATTAGATCATGCACTTAATGACCTAGCAGGCACCATATATGCAAGCAAGGACTTAGAATATGATGATCTTAAGAATTCTAGAAGTTTAGAGAAAAGGGAAGACGAGAGAGTAGGTGATGAATATTTTAATCTTTACCCCGCTAAGGAAGAAATCGCCTATTACAATAACATAATTGATAACCCTCGCTCTCCCTTCGTTAAGATTGATCCAAAGATAAAAAGAGGTAACCCTTGGAACGTTAAGATACCATGCATGATAGGATATAGATACGTTGATAACGCTAACATTAATTTTGAATCCCCAATCAACGTTATGTCTTCAAGTGTCTATAATGATATAGTGAATACAAGGCTTAAACCTAGGAAAGACCCCAACTATCCCGGTGGAATTTGTAATTTTGTCAGGAGGGTTAGAGATTTACATATTTAGTTGGGAACTTTACATATGTCACTGACTTCATGATTGTTTAAGACTTAGCTAGTGTTATAGACTGTAGCTTATCTCATGTGGTATTAGGTAAGCCGTTCGTAGAAGAGTCCAGGTTAAGTTATGATCAAGAAGAAGGGATAATTCAGTTTTCTAATTAATGGGGCTGATGGGATCACATATAAAATGCCTAATAGGATGAAGGAGTTTCGTTTTGTGCCCCAACTAGATAAGGATAACATTGGTGCAATTGAGGATATTAATGAAGAAGATAAGAGAAAGGGCATGGATTATGTATGGGAAAAACGGAGCCTTTTCTATAAGGATTGCTTGACCCTTGGGCTTAAGTATAAGGTTGATAGAGAGATTGCCAAAAAGGTTATAGAGGCCATTGAGAAAAAGGTAAAGGGCCATTACAAAGGGTATTTGCAATCGGACCCGGAATTTGAGACATATGTTAGCAATGACCTAGAGACCGTGACCAACGACGGAGTCACGTAATAGAGAGTGACTTTGAGTCTAGCTACAAGACTCGTTAATAAAGAAAAGTGCTTCTTGGGAGGCAACCCAAGCTTTATTTGTTTTGTTTGTTTGTTTATTTGATTTTATTTGTTTCCGTGTGTATGTTTTATTTTTATTACTAATAATTCATGTTTCTAATTGCTTTGTGAAAATGCTTTATTTTGTTTTTAACTTCGCCTTAACTACATATAAAGGTATTTTGCAAAAGATAAGTGTATGGGAAATCTAAATTTGTATAAAAGATCGAATTGAACATGAATTGTAGCTGATAAGGCGAAAAGTTTACCGCTATTGAGGGGTCATTTAAGCCCGAATTCGTATTTATTTGATCAAATCTTGCCCTAAATCGTTCCTTTTGTCATTTTAGGTACTTTGGAGAAGAAATCTGAAAAAGGAAGCATTTTGGACGTTTTTGAAGCATAAAAGTGAAGAAAACGACAAAGTCTCCAAATTATATTGTAACAGTACCTGACGGCATCACGGCTTGTGAGGTGACGGCGTCAAGCTAGGACAAAAGAGGTGGATATGAAGGTTTTCCTTGACGGGCCAGAATTGGTTTTTGGAGTTTAAAGAGTGACGGCGTCAGGATTCAACCTGACGTCGTCAGATGATAAAGAGTGACGATGTCAGAAAGAATTCTTGCACGAGAAGAAACCAAAGTGGAACCGTCACAAGTTAATCAAGACAATCATAACTTGCGCGCGGAGTAGCTGTCACTGTTTTGGCCATAAAATCTTCATACGAACTCGGATTTGGGTGATTCAAAAGGCCACGCGAAGAGGACGAAAAGATCTACAATTTGGTGAAAAAGGGAAGTTGAAGCCATCAAGTGTATAAGGTGACACTTTCAAGCCTTGCCAACAGAAACATTGCCTATAAATACAACATCATAACTTCATTATTTGTAAGCCCAAAACCCTAAGTCCGATTCTAGGGTTAGGGTAGGTGTTTTTCAAGCAACTTAGAGGGTCTTAATCATGCCATAATCATCTTGTAATGGTTTGTTTATTGATTATGTGTTGCTAATTCACCTTGTGTCTACTTATGATTGTGTGAAACTTGTATATAATTAATTAGATCTTATTGACTCCTCGTTGATGTATGTGTCTATCGTCATCAATAAAGGTGTGACACTTAAATAGATCTAATTGGTTTAGCTTATAATTCTTGTTTCCTATTGTCTCTTGTTTTAGTTGAATGATACCGATGTTAGGCTTAAGAAAACTGGCCAACCTCCTATATGGTAACGTGCTTGAACGTCTTAAGGAACATGAACCAAGGTGTACTAAGGTTAATTGGTTGTATTTAATGCATGAGCGAATTCTAGTGATCCCGTGTTATGAGCTTCTTATCCGGCTCGACATAGGAGTGAAGTAGGAGCTTATAGAGTTGGGGAAGTTCGTACACACCCCCACGGCTGGTATTAAGGAATACAACCCGTCAATTAAAACAAGGTGTGACAATTCAATAGGTAGAATTGGATAGCTAGCAAGGAGTAAAATATCATAGGTAGACATGCTTCACTTCCTTGTAGAACCCTAGTTTACTTTCCTGCACATTAGTTTAAGTAGTAGCTTTTGGGTTAGTTGATTAGCAACTAATTCCGCCCCTTCTTCCAAAACGAGATTTCACTTGCTTTCCTAAAAACATAAAAAATACAAAAAGAATCATCCCTCATCTCTAGACCTAGTAGATAAATTTCAATCCTAAAGAACACTATTCTTTGAGTTGAACGATCAATCCCCGTACTTACCACTTCACTATACTACATCGGTCAGGTACACTGCCTGGTGGGGTTGTAAGACTCTTGAGATCCCTCGAGAGGTAAAACCTGTTGTAAGGTCGCAAAACCACGCATCAGTAGCAATATAAAATAAACATACATATTAGTATTTGTTTGAGTCAAATGCTTGTATCGAGTCATAATGAAATTTTGCAGGATTCCAGAAATTAAGGTAATTGTTTTTTCCAGAAATTTTCCAGAAACTAAACATAAGGATTCTATCAGATCAATTCTGACGGCGTCAGCCTTTAAAAGCTGATGGCGTTAGGTACTGATTCCAGGAAAAGTTTTTAAAATTTAGTTTTTCTGCCTGATTATCCTGCATCTTTAATTCCAGGAATCTGCAAAACTTTCATTTCACAAGCATTATATCCTTATATAGTGATCCCGTTTTACGCAAGGTTTGCCTAGATTGTTTTCTCAGGTTTAACATGTTACATTGGACAAGAAGATGAATATGGAATCGAGTTCATGACATTAAGCTTTTGGCGTCGCTTTGATCTTGGAGCTTTTACATCATCTTGGAAGAAGATCTAACCATGTTACCACACGATCCACATCAAACGAATCAGGGGAGTAGTTGTTTCATTCTTTCATTTTCTTTACTTTTACATCTTTTATGTGAACATTGGGGACAATGTTTGGTTTAAGTGTAAGGGGGTAAATGAAGACACCTTAGAAAATGCTATTACGCTTGATTTTCGTTTTGTTTAATGGTAAATTTGTAATAAAACCAAGAGCAATATTTGTTAGGGCAATTTTAGCGCCAAATTTAAAAGTTTTTACAACATATAGGAGTGAAACTTTAGGCATAATAAGCGTCTCATGGATAGGAGTTGTATTACTAGCACAAAAACCGTACCACTTAAAAACAAATTCCCCCAAATATGTGAGGTTCACCCCTAGAATTGTTAGGAAAAGCATTCACTATTGGTGCTTGTGTGTGTACCGGTAGTTTATAGATTCTAGAACTTGCATTAGTGACCATCCAGAATCCACAAGTGAGACTACATTCGTGTAGTTAGATTTACTACATGATAAGAGGCATTAGGATAACCCTTATTTTACACCCGTATTATAATTACATTGACTTCATTGGTCAAGTAATTCTCCCACACCTTTGCGATGTACTCATTTTTAGTATACGATACCCCTAGTATACCCCTCAGAGCCTATCTTTTCGTTTCTAACTTTAAGCATTTTACTTAAAGGAAGAATTTGTTTACATCCACCCCCAAATGTACACCCAAATCGCCTTAGCCTACCTTGTATGCACTCATCTTTAGTGCATTATTGTGAAAACATGTGTTTAAACCCTTAGTTAATTGTCTTATTAATTACATGGTTGCTAAGTCGAGTCATATCCTTGTACATATTGTTTTGGGACGATTGGGACTCATGGGTAAAGTACTAATGTAATGGAGTAATGGGGAAGAAGTCAATTATTACCCCCATATGTGCGTTAATATTTTAATGTACTCCAAGTTTTTCAATTATCTTAATTCGAGTCATTAGAATAGTTAATTGTAAAGTATGTAAAAGTTCAAGTGTAAGGGGAGAACCGAGGTCCCTATGATGTATTATTTTGGATGGTAGGGTAAGAGTGTATGAAAAAAAAATAAATCGAAAAACATGAAAAATGAAAAAATATTGGAAAAAGAAAAGTAGAAAAAAAACATACGGACTACCATCCCGTTTCATTTTATCTTTATTTATGTTTATGTTATTTTTCTTTTTAGCCTAAGTTGAGTCGAGTCTTGGCTTGGCAACGCCAATTTGTGCATGTATTTGATCAAGATAATTAACTTGTCACCACTACAAATACCCTTTATTCCAACAAAACCGTGTTTATCATATCCCTACACCTAACGTAACAACCCTTGAAAAGCCCTCTTTGATAGTTATCTTAGGTGCATACGTCTAGTGGAGGAGGTTTTTGATCCTTTCCCAAGCCTATGGTAATCTATTTGCTATGACAGGTAGTGAGTGATATTTCTTCCATTTCCATTTAGTTATATAGGTTTATAACACCCGAGAGATGAGAGTATCCAAACACTATTTGTGAGGTGCTAGTGTATGATTTCCGTGCTTGTTATGACTAGGGTGGAATAACTATTTGTTGTAATTACTTTTATATTAGTATTAAATGACCCCTAGCTCATATTTTGATTGGAATAAAAGCGCATTTGCTTGAGGACAAGCAAATCTCAAGTGTAAGGGTATTTGATGAGGCGAAAAGTGTTACGCTTTTAGGGGGTCATTTAAGCCCTAATCCGTAGTTATTTGATCAAATATTGCCTTAAATCGTTCCTTTTGTCATTTTAGGTACTTTGGAGAAGAAATCTGGCAAAGGAAGCATTTTGGACGTTTTTGGAGCATAAAAATGAAGAAAACGACAAAGTCTCAAAACCATGCTGGAAATTGTATCTGACTGCGTCACTCTTTACGAGGTGACGGCGTCACACTTTGACAAAAAGGTGGATGATTTTTGCACTAGACGACCCAGAAAGATTTTGAAGGAATTACACGTGACGGCATCACGTGTAAAAGGATGTAGGCCGTCACGTTATAGCTTAAAGGGAGACGGCCCAAAGACATTTAAAGGGGGACGGCGTCAGAAGTGGATTTGAGCAATCAGAGAAAAGTTTTGGCGGCGAGGTTACGGCGTCACACGCTAAAACGTGACGTCGTCAGATTGTAAAATCTATTTATCTTCTTCTAATTTTCATTCATTAGGTGTGCAACTTTTGGGAGAACTTTAGGGATAAACTGATGAGGCAAAAAGTGTACCGCTTTTCGGTGGTCATTTAAGCTCTAAATCGTATTTATTTGATCAAATATCGCCCTAAATCGTTCCTTTTGGCATTTTAGATACTTTGGAGAGAAATTCTGGAAAAGGAAGCATTTTGGACGTTTTCGGAGCATAAAAGTGAAGAATTCGACAAAGTGTCAAAATCTGCTGGAACAGTACTCCAGACGGCGTGAAGACCATTCCTAACGGCGTCAGGCCTTGACGGGCCAAAACACAATTTTAGAGTTTAAAGGGGGACGGCGTCAAGAAGGCTATCAAGAAACCCTAACCACGGCGAGGTGACGGCGTCAAGCACATAACATGACGCCGTCAGATATGTTTTTCTATATATACTCGCATAATTTTTAGTCATAAGTGTGGAACTTTTAAGAGAGAAACCCTAGACGATTTTGGCAGCTTTTTTAAGGGTTTTATACCCTTGGATCTCTCATGTTACATTGAAGATAAGTAATCAATTAATCATTCAATAGGTCTATGTGTTGTTTGATTCTATCTTGTTCTTGTCTTTTGTTTAACATTCTAGGCTAGATTTTCTTTGTGTTTGCTTAGGTCTAATGAAACCTAACTATTAATTATTGATTGAATGGTGTGTTATTAATTGTATTGGATGGGTGATTATCGATGTTAGGCTTAAGAAAACTGGCAGACTTCCGGTTGGTAACATGCTTGAACGTCTTAAGAAACATGAACCAAGGTGTACTAAGGTTATTTTGATTGTATTTAATGCATGAGTGAATTCTAGTGATCCCATGTTAGGAGCTTCTTAGCCGGCTCGACATAGGAGTGAAGTAGGATCTCATAGAGTTAGGGGAAGTCCGTACACACCCCTACGAATGGTATTAAGGAATACAATCCGTCATCCACGCAATTAATACACACTAATCAATCGGTAAAAGATAGTTAGGGAGTAAGGAAATCTAAGTAAACACACTTCTCTCCATTATAGTTTTCACAACCATTTACTTTCTTGTTATTTTATTTTATTTGCATTAGTAGTAATTTGGGTTAGTTGACTAGCAACTAATTCCGCCCACTCTTCCAAAACCCGAGATTTTTACTTGCTTTTCATAAAAATATAAAAATACAAAAAGAATCTTCCCTCACCCCTAGACCTATTAGAGTAGCTTTTCAATCCTAACGACACTATTCCATGAGAGAACGATCAATCCCCCGGTACTTGCCACTACACTATACTACATCGGTCAGGTACACTGCCTGGTGGGGATTGCAAGCTTCTCAAGATCCCTTGAGAGGAAAAACCCTAGTGCGTGGTCGCAATCCCGCGCATCAAAGTTTTTGGCACTGCTGCCGGGGAATAGTTATTGTTTAGGTTGAAAGTTTTATTTTATTAGGTCTACTCACTAGATTCCTTTCTAGTGAGATTTTTATTTTATTTTTCTAGGATTTCCTTAGTCTATCTTTTTCTCAAATCCTCCGCTTTAATCTTCCTTGGCCAACATGGTAAACGAAGATTTTTCCAACCATAGAGTCACTAGGAGTCGTAGTTCTTTAGGAAACCTCATCCAACCTTACGCAAAACCTGAAAGGGAAATGGGTAGGTTGAGACAACGCTTTTCAATGTCTGAACCAATTGGTATCGCCCTCAATTTTGAAGAAGCCCTTTCTGAGGAAGAATCCAATCACCACACCACACCCTCTAGCCATCAATCTCGTGTAAATTAGAAAATTCCGGAAACTCCCCCTCCCAAGTGCCTCAAAGATTATTCATCCCCTACCCCTCGTGGTTTTTCTAGTGCTATCGTTTTTCCGAATGAACACACGAGTGAGGTCTTGAGTGCAACCGATGTTTGGCTCATCCAAAGTGTATGCAAGTTCCACGGATTAAAAACTGAGGATCCAATCCAACACATCAAGGATTTCCTGAAAATTGTGGATACCCTCCACACGGACGGAGCCACTAGAGATACCTCCCGGCTTTGGTTCTTTCCATTCACCCTTTATGAAAAAGCCGGAGATTGGTATAACCAACTTCCCTCCGAGTACATCTTCACATGGGAACAGCTTATCTCGAAATTCTATGAGAAATTCTTTCCCATAGGAAGAACCTCAATATTGAGGGACGAAATCCTCCGCTTCCATGTTGAACTAGCCGAACCTATTCACAAATCTTGGGTTAGATTCAAAGATCTAATCAGACAAGTCCCTCATCATGGCATTGAACTCTAGCTTCTTGTCCAAATCTTTTATGACAGTGTTTCTAAGAACGACCAATTGGGCATTAATAATTCGTTAAAAGGAAAAATAGCCAAGTTAAGCGCTGAGGAAGGATGGAATAGGATTGAAGAGTATGAAAATGATCAAGACAATACTTGGGATGAACCCGATTCGATCATGAGCACTTCCAAGATCATGGACGAGCCTTCTTTTTATAACCGGTTGAGTAGGTTGAATAAACAAGTATCGTATCTAGACAAGTCGCAACCAGCTAAGCAATTATCAAACCCATATTTGATCTGTGATCAATGTGGTGGCCCGCACGAAGTGGAGGAATGCGGAGATGATGTCACCACCGAACAAGCATGTTTGTCAAGCCACGACATCTTTGATGACCCCTCCCTCCTACCTTTCTACCAAAACAATGATCTTACTCCCTGGGGAAATCTTGAGAGAAGTGAGGAAGGAGGAGAATATCCTAACTACAAGGTCAGGAGCACTTTTGAAGATGATCTTGGGGATTTCACACTAAAAGTTCTCAAAAACCTAATCACTAGCCAACAAAATGAGTGGAGAACCCAATTCGCAGAACTCAACGCCACTCTGGATAGCCTTGAACAACCTCAAGTGGGTCAAAAAGACCTCTTACTCGCCATCACCACTCGTGCTAGAACAACTACTAAAGATCCACCTTACCCAGCTCAACAGTCTAACGTCACGGAGCCCGACACCCCCCACGAGGAAGAAAGTACTTTGAACGATGGGAGTCCCGAGCAAACCCCTCCGGTAACCCCCTCTCCACTTACTCCGACCAAACAGCCCACTAAAGTCCCATATCCGTCCCGCCTCAAGAATCAAAAGGTCGAGAATGATGAAAAGAGATTCTTATCATACTTGAAGGATTCGGTCGTCACCATACCCCTTCTTGATGCATGTTACCATATGCCCAAATATAGTACATACTTCAAGAGGTTGCTAACCAACAGAAAAAGGCTCGAGGGTCTTGTAACCCTAGGAGAGGAATGTTCCGTGGTAACCCAACAAGGACTACCCAAGAAGGTGGACGATCCCGGGAGTTTCACCTTGCCCTGCTCCATAGGATCTCTTTCAGTCAAGAATGCTTTAGCTGATTTAGGGGCAAGTATCAATCTCATGCCGCATTCCATGTTCCTTAAATTGGGATATTCAGGATTAAAACCAACCCGTATGAACATCCAACTAGCCGATAGATCGGTCAAATACCCTTTAGGAATATGTGAGAACGTGCTTGTTAAGGTAGGGAAGTTCAAATTTCCAGTTGACTTCGTCATCCTTGAAATGGAGGAAGATGACCTAGTGCCCATCATTCTAGGAAGACCATTCCTAGCGACTGCTCGTGCTGTGATTGATGTTCATGATGGCAAACTAACCTTACGAGTAGGGGCCGATAGCTTAACCTTTGACATCAAGGACACAATGAATCTTTCCTTCGAAGAAGCTAACTGGCTGTATTGCATCACAGAAGTCGATGAACTAACCGACGTGATTGACAATTGTGCAGATGAACAAATAGAAGTTGGTTGGTTGCGAGACGAAGCCCCCTTACCCCTCTTAGAGGAGGAAAAGACTATGGATGTTAGCGCAGTCTCCTTCTATCCCAGACAAGAAATCGAACAGCTTGAACTCCGTAAACCTGAGAATAAACTTAAACTATCCGTCGTCGAGCCACCCAAGTTAGAACTCAAGGAACTCCCAAAAAATCTTGAATATGCTTTCCTCCAAGGAGAAGATCAACTTCCGGTAATCATAAACTCTTCTTTGAAAGGTGAACAAAGAGATAAACTCTTAGAAGTTTTAAGAAAATATAAAGGAGTTATAGCATGGAGTGTAGCCGACATCAAGGGGATTGACTCCACCTTTTGCACGCATAAAATCCTCATGGAGGAGGACTATAAACCTTCCATGCAACCTCAGAGGCGAGTAAACCCCAACATCAAGGAAGTCGTAAAAAAGGAAGTCATCAAACTCCTAGATGAAGGGCTAATTTACCCAATTTCAGACAGCCCATGGGTAAGCCCTGTACAAGTTGTACCAAAGAAAGGAGGAATGACGGTGGTAAAGAACGATAAAGAGGAGTTAGTGCCTCAAAGAACAGTAACCGGGTGGCGTGTATGCATCGATTATAGGAAGCTGAATGATGCAACCCGAAAGGATCATTTCCCCCTCCCATTCATCGACCAAATGTTGGAAAGATTGGCAGTACATGAGTACTACTGCTTCCAGGATGGGTTCTCAGGGTATTTCCAAATCCCTATAGCTCTCGAGGACCAAGAAAAGACTACGTTTACATGCCCTTATGGCACCTTCGCCTACAAACGAATGCCCTTTGGACTATGTAACGCCCCCGCCACTTTCCAACGTTGCATGACTGCAATCTTCCATGAGTTAATTGAAGACATCATGGAGGTCTTCATGGATGATTTTTCAGTCTTTGGAGACTCTTTTGATCGCTGTCTTGCTAACCTCGAAAAAATGCTCAAACGTTGTGAGGAGACCAACTTGGTGCTAAACTGGGAAAAGTGCCATTTTATGGTGAAAGAAGGGATTGTGCTTGGGCACAAAGTCTCAGGAAGTAGAATTGAAGTAGACCGGGCAAAGATTGAGGCTATATCCAAGCTTCCTTATCCGACCACCGTTAAGGCAATCCGTAGCTTCTTAGGTCATGCTGGCTTCTATAGGAGATTCATTAAAGACTTCTCAAAAATAGCTAGACCATGACTCAGTTGCTTATGAAGGATGCCCTGTTCGACTTCTCTCAAGAATGCAAGGATGCATTTGATCGATTAAAGCAGGACCTCACACAAGCTCCGATTATGGTTACCCCCAATTGGGATTTACCATTTGAAATCATGTGCGACGCTAGCGATTACGCTGTTAGGGCAGTGTTAGGGCAAAGACTTAACAAACACTTCCAGCCAATTTACTATGCTAGCAAAACCATGAATCCTGCTCAGGAAAACTACACTACCACTGAAAAGTAATTATTGGCCGTGGTATTTGCTTTTGATAAGTTCCGCCAATATCTTGTCCTTTCAAAAACGGTTGTTTTTACGGATCATTTAGCTCTTCGATATCTTTTCAATAAACAGGACACTAAACCGCGATTAATTCGTTGGATCTTACTATTGCAAGAGTTCGATGTAGAGATCCGTGATAAGAAGGGAGCAGAAAATCTTGCGGCTGATCATCTCTCTCGACTCGAAAACCCCAGCCTTAGTGAATCTGACAAGAGTGAGATTCGGGACTCATTTCCTGAAGAATAGCTTATGTCAATAAATGATTCTGAACCATGGTATGCAGATTATGCTAATTACCTGGCAAGTAGGGTTATTCCTGAACACATGAACAGACATGAAAAGAGGAGGTTCTTCAATCAGTTAAAGTACTACTTTTGGGACGAACCTTTCTTATTCCATAGGTGTCCAGATCAAGTAATCAGGCGTTGTGTTTCAGAAACTGAGGCAATCAGAATTATGAAAGAATGGCACGCTGGTCCATCTGGAGGGCATCACGGAATGAACACTACTGCGCGAAAGATTTTCGACGCAGGATTCTATTGGCCTACAATATTTCGTGATGTGAGGGGAATGATACAGACTTGCGACTCGTGCCAAAGAGCTGGGAATATCTCTAGGAGGGATGAAGGACCTCAAAATTACATACAAGTGTGTGAGGTTTTTGATGTTTGGGGAATTGATTTCATGGGACCATTTCCAACTTCAGGGGGGAATGAATACATCTTAGTGGCCATTGATCATGTTTCAAAATGGGTGGAAGAACAAGCCCTTAAGACTAACGATGCTAGGGTAGTCATTCATTTCTTAAAAAAATTGTTCGCTAGGTTCGGCATTCCGAAAGCTCTTATTAGTGTCAGAGGAACCCATTTTTGCAACTCGCAAATGGAGAAAGTCATGAAAAGATATGGAGTCTCTCACCGATTCTCCACAGCTTATCATCCTCAAACCAACGGTCAAGTCGAAAATACTAATAGAGCCATAAAAAGGATATTAGAGAAAACGGTCAACCAAAACAGAAAAGATTGGTCTTTTAAGCTCGACGAAGCTTTGTGGGCATTCCGAACTGCTTATAAGACACCAATCGGGACGACCCCGTTCCGTATGGTATATGGCAAGGCATGTCATCTTCCAGTAGAACTAGAACACAAGGCATATTGGGCACTTAAGGCTTGTAATTTGGACTATACATTTGCGGGATCAAATAGATTTTTACAGCTCCAAGAGCTCGATGAATTGAGATTAGAGGCTGTCCTCCATTACATACAAAGAAAGGGCAAAAAGATGGCATGACTAACGTATTAATAAACCCAAGGAATTTTCTGAGGGAGACAAAGTCCTCTGTGGAAAACTAGAAGGGAGGATTGAATAGTTTTACCTCTTTTTCATTTTATAAAACGTTTGTTTCAAAATCTTCAATTAGAGTTTATTATGATAACAATATATAATCAATATGATCAATTATATATGTGTGCTTTTGAGTTTGTTTTCAAAACTTAGTTTTATGAATAGAGCTTTGGTTGATCTTTATGTGAATATGTTTTCCTTTTAAAATCTTAAAACATTTTGTATCAAATTATCGATTAAGTTAAACTCAACATGAGTAGTGTGAATAATGCATCTAAGTCCATTAAACCATATCATATAATTATTCATCCTATAGCACTATTAACTTATATCTATCACATTCAACATCAAAACAATCTAAGCAACAACCAACACATATATGCAAGCATAGATATAAAGCGATAAATGCAAGAATGAACATAAAGAGATAAGAGAAAGAAGATGCAAACCGGACACGATGATTTATAGTGGTTCGGCTACAAGGTCACCTTCCTTGCCCTACTCTACTCCCCGAGTCACCTACTCGAGAGTTTTCTTCACTACTCAACAAGCTCCCTTTTGGCGGAGAAAACCATACACAACTTTTGCTTACACCAATTAACGACACTAAGCTAAATGTCGGGTTCTAATAGTAGCTAGAACCAATCTCATGACACGACTTCGATCACTACACACCTTCTACATGACTTCACGACTTCTTCATGACTTTACAACTTCACAACATCTTCACTACTTCACAACTTCATGACTTCTTCACTACTTCACACCTTCATGACTTCTTCACTACTTCACAACTTCATGACTCACTACTAAGTAAGATCATCTTGATCTACTTATTACATATACTTACACAACTTGTTTCTACAACTTCACATCAATACTAACTAGACTCTAATACTTCTTTGACTTGATGATCAGAAGTATTCTTCTCTTGCACTTTGAATGGTAGAGGATTGGATCACTTGAAACAAAGATTAATAATCTTATGATCAAAGGGTTTTAGAAGATGTTTAGAGAGATTTAGATCTGAAAATTTTCGTGCAAGAGGTTGGGAAAATACCAGGTTTGGGGTGGTATTTATAGGAGAAAAATTTCTGACAGATTCTGACAGAGGAGCGTGGCTGGCCCCCTTAATTCATGGCCGGCCCCCTTAAAATTAAGGGGGCCGCCCCTTATAATTAAGGGGGCCGCCCAGCTGTAACGGCCAGAAAATCTGTCTTTTAGTGGGGAAAGTTTATTTGGTGAAAAACTAACTGGTTTTGGTTAAAAATTTGAATTCATATAATTAGTATGATTTAAACATTTTCTTTTATTACCAAAATTGTTTTTCAAAAATATATAAAATGTTTATAACATTTTCTTTTAATTAAAACATTTCCCTTTAATTACCAAAAGTGTTTTTCTAAAATTCATAAAATGTTTATAACATTTTATAAAATTTATAATGTCTAAATAAATATCCCTTTGATCATAAAATGTATTAGACATTTGTTTATACATACCTTAAGTGATTGTTGAAGCATACTCAAGACGTTGACGTATGAATGCATAGATGATTTGTGATTACAAGTAACTTAAACACTTTACGTTATGTGTTGTAACTTACATCTTTGTCATCATCAAAACATGAAGAGGATGTTTAGATTAAATATCATAATATTTATGCCAACAATCTCCCCCTTTTTGATGATGACAAACTATGTAAACTATAACTCATAATGAAATGCAAAAGTTACTTGTTTGCACCTCTTCTCCCCCTTTTGTCGAAGCAAAAAGGTGGATGTAACACCCCCAACTCAAATATGGCAGCTACAGTGCTGGGGGTATTACGAAAATAGAAACCAGGCACATTTATAGTAAACGACCACAACTCGGGACGTTTAAAATGTGACCAAAACATATCATTCGATTTATAAACCATTTAGAGTACAAGTACTCTTTATATAAAAGTTGCAGCGGAAAAGTAAATAGAGTTTGCAGCGGAAAAATAAACAAAGTATAGCAGCGGAAATGTAAAAGACACAAAAGGTTTGACGAATGACATGTAAAAATAGGGTAGTAAAGTAGTTAAGCTGCCGTGACAGAATACCACTCCAGCCAATGCCACTCCTCCACGCCCATTATATCACCATGCCAAGCTAAACATCATTACCTGAAAATACATGCTTAAAAAGTCAACACAAAGGTTGAGTGTAATCCATAGGTTTAAAATATAAAGTTGAGCACAAGGTTTAATCATAAGATATGAGCAACATATGCTAATATCGGGTAATCAAGATAACAACCAATGTATAGAGGCATCCCTGTGCATATAACATTGTTGATGATGCTAAGCTCATGACACGCAAACGTTAACCACAATCATAATATCAATATAACCGCGGAATTTCATAGTATAACAATGCCCTCAAGGTCGAGCACTTGCCATTTACTCGACAAATCGAATATAGTACACCACAATTTGCCTATCTAGCAAAAGGAGTGGGAGGGTCAATTCCTATAGCGCTATATCCCTATATTCGCGTTCACTCGCAAGTGATTAATGGTTCATGATCTGAGGGTCTTGCATAGGCAAGGCAGAGCTACTTAGCACATCGTCAGGAAAGCATACCAATCAGGAAAGCATACCAAAAATACTTGTGCTCAGAAAACATTTAAAGCATGTATCTCACCCCATGGGTTTATAAACATTTAAAAGATAAAAAGTGGGGCTATGAATCACACCTTAACAACAGCAGGTAACGAGATATATATGTCAACCAAACAAATACGCCTCACAGCAGACAATCCTCAGCACAACCTAATCATATAAATATCATAACTCAGCAATAGTACTCGAATACTTTAATAGTTAATGCTTGAATGAAGTTTTATAAAAGATGATGGCGTTTGAAAGAAAACATTTTCCAAAAGTAGTCTCGTGTGGAAGAAAGATAGAAAAGAACAAGTCGGCGAACCTTAAAACATATGAGAAAACAACAAAGACTCGAAGAATACTCGTCAAAAGAAAGGAAGAACAGAAAAGAATAAAAGACACGAATAGATAAAGACAACAATTCCTAATAGTCTCGGTATTACCCATTTCCCAAAATATATTAAGATTATATTTGATAAAGTATAGTAAAGATAATAATTAATTTTAGTAAATTTCGGCATGACCTGCCCGTTTATAAAGCATTTCCCGAGTCATCGACTCTTTTAAATACAAATAACGTTAATAATAATATAAGTGTAGATATTAATATGATTGGATATATCATTCACGTTGTCCATTAGTTGTTCAGGTTTATCGACCATTTCGTATAGTTCGGGTTCCAGGTACGTTAAGATCTTTAAGGGCCTAACGTACCCTACCGTCTCGTGTACCAAAGGGTCCATAAGTCCAAATAACCATAGCCGCAAATCCAATACGTCCAATACAAGTTCACAAGTCATAATATAAGTCATCAAAGCGGATACCAAGTCCGTCATCCAAATTAAATTAACTTTAACAATTTTATATTTTAATTTCATAGTTATTATTCCGTATTAATATTTACCGTTTAAAACTAATAATAATAATAATAAGGTTATAATAATAACAATAACCATCCGAGACTAATAACCAATCCCGACAAAACATAACCAAAACCAAATCCGAAACAAACATCACAATCCCATATCTCGCCTCCACCAAAAATACCAAATCTAATCCTAAACCCGTCACTAATCCTATAATCACAACTTCAATCCCAAATACCACTTCGGCTAACCAAAACTAACCTAAACATAATTATTACAAAACCCAATATACCAACAACAATAAAAATAACAACCAAACGCCACCCACCACCACCACCATGGCTCGGTGGTGGTGGCTAGGGGCTGCCGACACAAGGAAACAACCAAACGGAACCCAAAACTTATCCAAACAACAAAAAATACAACTCCACTCGTCACCCAACTCGAACCAAACATCAAATAAGCTAAACCCTCACCGAGTCACCGAGTTGACTCGGTGAGTCGACTCGTGTCGCGACCAAACGGACCAAGAAAACATCCACACGAGTTTCTTTTATAAAAATCTTTAATAAAACTCTTTTTATTTAACAAAAACATAAACAAAAATCGGATTTATTAAAAATTCGAAATTAGGGTTTGGGTTTTGTTAAGTTTTTATAAATAAAAACGTGATTAGAAGCTTAGGGGAGGCTCGAATACCAAAAGTACTCGCCGGAAAATGGGTTTTGGCCGGAAAAGTACAAATACCGAATCTACAATTGTAGATCTAGGGCGCGTGAGGGTGTTTGAGACGAAACGGGTTGCGGGGATGAGTCGGGGATGTCCCGATCTACAAGATGGTATGGGTGGTGTAACGTGAGGTGGCCGGAAAATTTTCCGGTGACCGGAATAAGGGGCGGCGCCGGCGAAGGAGTAGGGTGGCCGGATTTAGAGAGAGAAAGAAGAGAGAGGGAGGAGAAGTGTGTGTGTTTTTGGAGTGTGTAAAATGAATTAAGGGTGTAGGGTGGGGGTATATATAGGTGGAGTGTTAGGGATGGGTTTTAGCTAATCTTCTTCATAAAACGGTTCGGGACTCAAATGACATAGCAAACGGACTCGAAAAATTATAAAACTTGCGCCATCGTTCTCGAAATAGTTTTTCCAATAAAATCAAGCATAAACTTCATAGTTTTTCTCAAACTCATAATAAATCAAATAATTTGGCAAGTGAAACAAATTCGAGTTTTTCTAGGTTGTGCTGAGCTAGTCTACAAATAAATTCTCGTTCCTAATATATCTCACGCTCTTCAAATCAAATTTAACATGCTTTAAAGTTTTAAAACGTTTCAGGCTCTAAAAATAGAAGTTTGGCTAGGATTAGGTTTTAGGAAAAATACCAGGTGTTACATAACATACATCATATTTAGAAATCCGTCCCGGATTTAGTCTTGGTCACCAGTCCCGGTTTTGAATAGGCTTGGGTACTTGCGTTTAAACTCATCCTCGCGTTCCCAAGTGTACTCAGGTCCTCTCTTGGAATTCCAACGAACTTTCACAAGAGGGATACGACTCTTCTTCAATCGCTTAATCTCGCGATCCATAATCTCAATAGGTTCTTCCACGAAATGTAACTGCTCATCTATCTCAATCTCATCAAGCGGGATCACCGCAGTTTCATCAACCAAACACTTCTTCAGATTGGATACGTGGAAGGTAGGATGAACTCTACTAAGTTCAGGTGGCAATTCCAACTTATACGCCACGGGACCAATCCTTTCTACAATCTTGAAAGGTCCAACATACCTAGGATTCAGCTTTCCTCTTTTACCGAACCTGATCACACCCTTCCAAGGTGATACTTTCAACATAACTCGATCTCCTACTTCAAATTCTAGAGGTTTACGCCTCACATCTGCGTAACTCTTCTGACGATCACGAGCTACTTTCAATCGTTCCTTAATCTGAGCAATCTTCTCGGTCGTCTCTCGGACTAAGTCCGGACCGATAAGCTGTGCTTCTCCTACTTCATCCCAACAAATGGGCGAACGACACTTTCGACCATAAAGTGCTTCGAACGGTGCGGCTTTAATACTCGCATGATAACTATTGTTGTAGGAAAACTCAACTAAAGGCAAATGGATATCCCATCCATTTCCGAAATCTATCACACACGCACGTAGCATATCTTCCAAAGTCTGAATGGTTCTCTCGCTTTGACCATCGGTCTGTGGATGGTAAGCGGTACTCATATCAAGTTGTGTTCCAAACGAGTTCTGAAGTGACTGCCAAAACTTCGAGGTAAACCTGCTATCCCTATCGGATATGATAGACACAGGTACTCCATGTCGAGAGACTATCTCTTTCACGTAGAGTCTAGTCAGCTTATCCATACTATAGTTCTCCTTAATCGGCAAAAAGTGAGCAGATTTCGTCAATCGATCTACTATTACCCAAATAGCATCGAATCCAACAGAAGTCTTAGGTAACTTAGTGACAAAATCCATCGTGATCCTCTCCCATTTCCATTCTGGGATCTCAGGTTGCTCTAGTAAACCAGACGGTTTCTGATGCTCGGCCTTTACCTTGGCACAGGTAAGACACTTACGAACATAATCAGCAATCTCAGCCTTCATATTGGGCCACCAATACAACTTCTTCACATCCTGATACATCTTATCAGATCCTGGGTGGATAGAATACTTAGACTTATGTGACTCATGTAGAATCAACTCTCTTAGTCCTCCAAACAAAGGTATCCAACTTCTTCCTTTGTAACATAAGGTTCCATCCGTTCGTTTCTCCAACTTCTCTTTCTCAATCATTCCATCAAGTTTCTCTTCCTTGAGGTTTCCTTGTCTCACTACTTCTTCTTGAGCTTGCAAAATCTGAG
>LBNU01024054.1:0-15290 GCA_014162995.1 Artemisia annua
TGACCCGTCATAAAGTTTAATGTGGGACGGCATCTTGTGTTCCGGGGCTGAGAACTCTAAGAGTCGACGAGTCAACGGCGAATTAGATAGCTCCTTAAAGGGTTTTCCCAAATCATCGTCGGACACTCTTTCCCCAGTAACTATTCCTCCTCGTCTCCGGTCTCGACCTCCGTCATTGTTGAGACCCATGTCATCGAAGTTTAATCGGATGGACGGAACATTCTCCCTTCGGTTGTGAGCCGCTAGCAGCTCCTTGAGGGCAGACAGGTGTCCCTCAATTTGTTCCCTCGTCGTGAGGGCATCGTCTTCTTCATGTCCGGAGGTTTCCGGACCAAGACCTGTCATTCTATAACCTGGGTAGATCGAATGTTAGGTCCCACGGATGGCGCCAATTTGTTTGTGTAAAACCTTGTCACCTTACGAAGTCTCTTGTGAAGTCCTTCGGACGATGGCTGGTCAAGGTTGTAACCTGCGATCACAATAAACGCGTTAGCCTCGCCCCGGGTTTTATACCCAGGACCAAGCTCCGGCGTGAGAGTAAATATGGGTTGGTGGGAATAAATATGTGTGTGTAAATATGCAGTAAATGCTAATCATATAAGTGAGTAAATGAGAAGTATTTATACTACTCCAAATTGTACCTGATTACTGTTCGGAATAGTGCATAGTACGAGTAGGTGACTATTCCTGACATACAGGGTGTGGTGCACCATCCTGTCTCANGTACCATCCTGTCCCATACTTTGGTGTCAGCATAGGCCTCCACGTGGTAGACATGGACCCGTGAAATCAGGGTTGAAGGCGGCGTCTTGTCTGGGTCGTCCGGTAGAGACCGTCCGGATATTGTCCGTCCGGACCATTAAGCAACCGTCCGGCTATATACACAATCAGTCCCCATACAACAAAAGAACCCAAATTAACAACTTGCAAAGCAAAACTTAAGTATCAACGCCAACCATGCATAAACTTAAAGAAATTTGGCCAATATGAGTTTTCAACCGTTGCTAATCTTAAGAAAAGGTCATTGCGGACTACTCATCATTACTTGGGCTGACATTTGATGAAGAGTCCTCTTATTTAAACCTTTTGAGAGAACACAAAGGCTTTACATGTATTTTTTTTTTATTCATTTATTTATTTTTTTATTTTTTTTTAAGGCTTATTTTTTCAAGATAAAACAACTTGTAATAATAATAGTGAGTAAAGAAAATCAAGCCCCAAGCCAACAAGCATGTCGATGTCCATGCTGATTTTTCTAGGGACTATAAGTCGATCAATTGCCATCTATTATGGTTGGGTTCAACCAATTTGATAAACACACATCGTATTGTGAGATCTAATTAGACAGAATTCTCTCGATGAAGTCGTCCCCCAAAATAGCACTGCTTGGTGTCAACGGGAGGTTGGAAGGCCTCTCCATCCACACATCAAATGTCAACGAACCACATAAATTAACTAGTTCTAATTCATATGTACCATTTCTTATATTGACAATTCAATGGAAAGCACATTTTTTTTAAGAATACATATGAATTACTACGTAGTTAATTTTCGAAAACATATATGCATATCTTTTATTAGTTATTTAAAGTAAAAATAAAATAATAATAATAATAATAATAATAATAATAATAATAATAATAATAATAATAATAATAATAATAATAATAATAATAATAATAATAATAATAAAATAAATAGATTAAAAAAAAATCATAATCATAGACTTAACTACCTAAGCAATGCCCAATAAAAAATCGCATTTTTCCAGTTCATGAACCGAGAACCAAACCAACTTAACTAGTATCGAACTCACGATGAGCTTTTCAACATTAACGACTTAACCAGGTTGGTTTTTACAGATCCTACTTCAAAAAGAAATGTTATTCCTACAAAATATTTATAAAAAGCTTTACACAATGATGTGACAAGATCATTTGTCCAATCAAATAGTTTCTTACTTTTTTATAACTATTTTTGTTAGACAGCTTATTTTGCTACATCAAGGGTTTTTTTTTTTTTTTTTTTTTTTTTTTTTTTATTAATTTAATTATTTATTTTTTTTTTTTTTTTTATTTACANTTTTTTTAATTAATTAATTAATTTATTTATTTTTATTTATTTACCCAAAATCCAAATATTTAAACTAATAAAAAGTTAAAAACCAAAAGGGGTAAAATGAAGCTCTATTACAAGCTTCCAGGAAAGTATAGTTAAAATACCAAAATAGCCCCCTCGTTACTTAAGCCTATTACAAACCTTACACCACAAGTATTGCATCTTTACAACCCCCAATTTTCCAATCAGATCTACTCCCCCGTCACCAACAACCACCACCGTCATCACCATCGTCACCGGAATCTCATCGGTAACCTTTCGATCCATCGGAATATTCTTTCAGTTATTTATCACTCTCTATATATATTCATCGATTTAAATTTAAATTAGGTTTTATTGAATAATGAATTAGTTTTTATTGTTTGATAGATTTAGATCACGAATAATTTGCATCTTTACTGTTTGTGATTGTGTTTTTATATGTTAGATCAATTTGATATATAAATTTAGCGAGTTTGTGCGTGTTTTGAGTTCGGCATTGGTGTCGTTGCGTAATTAGTTTCGATGACTGTGAATCGTACGCGTAGTTTATGAGGTTCATTTTAGATGTATGATAAGTTTTTGGTAACAGAGTTGCATAACTCGAGAATGTTGATCCGTCCGGTCATTACGTATCATTTTGTTTGCAAAATTAATTGAATGTTGGAATAGTGTAGTCTGTAATTGATTATTTTCGATCTAAGTTCAATTTGTATACAAAATTAGGGCTGGATTTGGAGTTTTGGCGTCACACGTGTTTGACATTGGCTTGATTTTGTAGTTATTGATGATAATTGTGTACGTGATGCGTAATATATGAATTTCAGTTAAGAACATTTCTCTCGTTAGTAAGTTTATTTGCTGCTAGGAAGTGTAGATGTCTGTTATCCTGGTTTAGAATCTTGCCGTTAATGAGGTGAAGTTGTGACTCGTAGTGAGTTGTTTTTATGTACTTGCAGTGTGGGGGTAGATTTGTAGCGTTATCTTGATGTTATACCGGATCGTAGATGTTTGTAAGGTTAGATATGCATAGCCGTGTCACGTGGCAGGAAATGTGATGCAAATACTCACATGTCTTTTTTTTTTTTTCTTTTTTTTTTTTTTTTTTAATTAACAGTCCAAACATTGTTGTAGGCTTGTAGACAAGCGTATTTTTTGGCTTATGTATCTTGGAAATAAAGATCATTTAAGATAATGACGTGGATGGGAAACTAGTGAGGATTTATGGGATGGAACACGTGAGTGGAATACTTTGGTAGGATGTAATTTATCTATTGCTTTTGCAAAAGCATGTATCGGTTTAATACGTATTATTAATAAAGCCAAGGCCTTTTGTACCAAATAATAAAATGTTGTAATGTCAAAGCTGAAACTAAAACCATGTTTCCATAATGTTAGTGCTACCGTATTTGTGTATAACTTCGCAACTACTCTATGTCTGTATGTTAGGTGGATAAGTGTATATGTTATAGACTTGTTTTTCTTTTTGCCTAGAAGAATCTGCTGTCATTTGCACACACGTCGCGATGTCATAACGAGTCTTTGTCTCTTTTTTCTTTTTTTTTTTTTTTTTTTTCAGGTATTTGAAAAATGATATGATAGACCCCTGGCCTGGCGGGCCAAGCAAGACCATCGAGTACACCACATGACCTCTTTTTGGAATCCATTTTATGGTGCCAGCTCAGGACTAATCAGAGGCGGACTCGGTGCCTATGGAGAAAAGATCTTAGGTTCAAGCTCTGAGTATGTGCAAAGTAATGTAAGTAACGACTAACGATAGTTCAATGGTTCAATTTAGTTTAGATCATGCATCTAACTCCCGGATTTGTGTCAAAATAATAAATAAAAATAGGGGCAATTCCATATTTACCCAACTTAAACCTCATAATTCCATATTTCCCCAACATATGCTTTAAAAGCATTGTACATATGCACTAAAAACTTGTGTTTTGGGGAAATATGGAATTATAGAGTTTAAGTTGGGTAAATATGGAATTATCCCATAAAAATAGGCGCAGTATGGTTGACGATGCAGTAGGCGCTCTCTTAGGATTACGATTAATCGTTTGCTTTTACCTATTTAAGAAGCGTTATGCATGAAGATAATTATAAATGGAAGCTTTGACCAAAATTAGAGAATTAGGAAGTAAACAAGACAAACTTTGGTTTTTGGTCATTCTCTGTGATTCTTTGATTTGTAACTTTACTTAGTGTTGCCTTTTTTCATCCTCATACGTAACATCTTAATATCACATTTGGGCCCGCAAAAATATGTCTATGGGGAGTCCTCACCTTCCTGGTGTTTTTTATGTTTCACACATGCTGATTTTCCATTTTTCACACATGGTAACAACTCACTACATTCTGTATTAATTATATAAAACGTAAAACCTTTGGATGTTTAGTGCACTTTCATCATTTATCTTTTTACCATTCGATACTGCTATATTTGTAAAGCAGACAATGTACATTCTACTTGCAAATTCAAAATATAGAATTGACCACCAAATCTGTGAAGTGTTATCTTATCAATAAATTAAATAACAGTGCACAATTCTATACATGACACCATAAAGTCCTAATTTGTGCGTATTTCCGTATGTAGCATGTTGCCATGTATACTTTATCGATCACATGCTTATAAGCAGCCACTTGAACAAAAGGTTTGTTGTTATTTGCTAAAATTGTATTTTGTAATGACTTATTAGTATATTTGTTTGTTTCTTTCCCTGACTAAAATGCTTGCAAGTTTATTAGAATCATGCTTACTATAAATGTAATTTAGTTTGTTTTAAACAAATCAAAGCTCTAACTTAAGACTCATAAAACTAGTTTGGTGTTTGTGTAATGACATGCTATGATATTTTGTTTGGAACATCAACTTGATCATGCAGATGAAGTTTGACCCTTTGCAAATATCTAACAATTTAATTATTTATATTTTTTGGTGCAACTGTGAAAATTATTTATCTGAAAAAAACAAGATACATGATAAGCATCCAAATCGTTGCTAGTGACATACCACAGCAACTGAAATTGGAGCTAAACCAAACATACAACATGCTATTCAAAGACCAACTTACAAGCAGCAAAACGCCAAAACACAAACAAATGACAGTGACCAATTCACCAAATTCACCTCAACATTCATTCTTGAAAGTTCCCTATAAAAGGGCCCTCAGTTTTCCATTTAGCTTCCCATCCATCCTTGTATTCCATAAACATTCTGAGTGGCCATATCTTAGTATCCTCAATAGTAGGTATCATTTTACTGTTAAACAAGCTTATCAACAAGAACTTCCTCCTTCTTCCAAAGTAGAAATATATCAGGCTTTCGCTCATACTCTTCTAGCAATGCAGCATATTTGGTTTTGTGAAGTAGGAATGGGAGGGAATTCAACTTCCATATCCTTTCCAGTTCCAGAACTATCTACCATTACTTCCTCGATCTCATTTTCTTCCTTGTTCAATTCCTCTTCCCATCTATCTTTGAAATATCTCAGCATTACTTTAGGCCATTTCTGAGTAACTTCTGTAGGAGGCTGCATTTTGTTTTTAACACATTTTTCCACAACTCCCTTCCATCTTTCCTCATCCTTCTCCTCATATTCACCATCCTCAATTTCTTCAAGAATAGCATACTTGTTTGCACTATTTCTTAATTCTTCCACCATACTTTTTCCACCATTCCAGCTTGTATTTTTACCCAAGTTTGTTACTGATCTGTTCACCCCATTACCAGTTTGCATTTGACTTTTTCCTTTTTCCCCTTTATTATTGTTCTCCCCACATACTGACTTATTATTGTCCTGTTTTCCATTCACCTGCCCTTCATCTTTGTTGCCAACTTCATTACTCACCTTTGATTTAACAAACTCTTTGGCAACCCCATTCCACGGCATTGTTTTTTGTTGTCCCTTATTCTGATAATTTTGCTTATTCCTCATACCAGCTTGTATAAAACCTTCCTGATCTTTCACATTACCATCCTTGTTAAAGCTTTGTTGATTCTGCATATTCTGCACTTGAACATTGACATCTTTGTTGATCCCATTAGACTGTTGCCTCTTCATACATCTAGTACTCAAATGCCCAAACACACCACAATAACAACAAGCTGCTGGTTTCCATGAATACTCAACATTAACAAACTTAGTCCTCACAGCCTTGTTCAACTTATCAACATATTGTATCTCAACATATAGCATCAAGCCTGTCATTGTTAAGTTATAGTATGCTTGGTGATCTTGTTATTGCACAATCACTGTGATATGACACTTGTGATTTTAATGTTTGATGTGTAGTTATTTACGGTTTTCTCTGTTCACAGATTAGTCGATACTTCTCTGATCCACAATATTATTTCCAAGTCAATGACCATTACGTGAGGAACAAATTGAAGGTTGTTTTGTTTCCGTTTCTGCACAGGGTACGTTCTATTTTATTTATTGTACTTGCTTTCCTTTCATACTTCCTTTGCTAACTATATGTTTTGGTGCTTCCTTTTCTTATCTATAGGGTCATTGGACAAGAATTACCGAGCCAGTAGGGGGTAGGCTATCATATAAGCCCCCTATCTATGATATCAATGCTCCAGATCTCTATATCCCATTGATGGCTTTTGGTACATACGTTGTTCTTGCTGGCTTCTCACTGGGACTGCAGGGAAAGTAAGTATCAGCTTTATCGTAATGTGTATTTTGTTCAGTTATCTTAATAGTAATTTATGCCGGGATAAAATTATGTGAGAGGTCTGCTATAAAATGACAAAAATGGAACTTTTACACCAAGTTTAATGACGAAATTGGTATGGATCAAAGTGTAATATGAGCATTAAGGCTTAAGCACTGTGGAACATCGTGATAGGTAGTTGCTATGTTTTGACAACCTTTAGAAATACACTTTGGGATCCCTTCGACTTGGTTCTTGTTTAGCTATTGTTCTTTATCTTACCAGTTTGCTCCATGAGAGATAAATATCATAAGCTGAAATGCTGAATCAACCTATTTCACCATAAATTGCCACCTCTATATGTGTGAGTGTGAACTCTTCGGTTACTTAATACCTTGAATGTAACAAGTCTTTTCACCAAAAAAATGTAACAAAAGTCTTAAAAGTTTCAAGATGTTTCTGAATCATGCGTCACCTAGTAATGCTAATGTTTGTAATAGTTAAGTGCAATCTTCTTTGACCGACGTAAAAAATGGTGGAGATCAACATGATCCATGTGAGATTTATCCAAACACTTGTCTTAACTTTTTTAAAAGCCATGTGGAGCATCTTACCGGGAAGTGATTTGTACACCATTTTTTTTAGCCATCCACCACTAAATTACACCAGTGATGCACACAGTACAACACTGCTATGCATGATTTAGTGGTGGATGGCTAAAAAAAATGGTGTACAAATCACTTCCCATTACTATAATACCATTATCAACAATTATTTTATCAACAATAGAGAAATCGTTACTAAATTGTGCATTTAGCATCTAATTAGCAACAAAATTGTTAACAAAGTTACTATATTTTTTAGCAACAAGAAAATTAGTTGATATTTTTACAAATGACCATAAATATTTGTTGTTAATTTAGCAACGACTAAGCAATTTCGTTGCATTCTAAAATTAGCATTGGTCGAATTAGCAACTAACACTAATTGATGCTAATTCAACCGGTGCTAATTTGAAAATGCAACGAAATTGCTTAGTGGTTGCTAAATTAGCAACAAATATTTATGGTCATTTGTAGAAATAATAACTACTGTAATTTTTTTGTTGTTAAAAGAAATAGCAACTTTATTAACAATTTCGTTGCTAAAATTAGATGCTAAATGCATAATTTACCAATAATTTCTTTATTGTTGTTAAAATAATTGTTGCTAATAATATTTTTTTTAGTAGTGTTTGGAGAAAAACCTAGAACTTGACAATGAAATTATATTATATTAAAATAGCTATAAAATGATGTACCGTAAAGTGATATACGCATACGTTGATGCTCTTGATCAAAGTTTACCTTTTCTGGTGACGTAATTCTCAAAAATGCTGTTAAAGTAAAAAATATAAAATTGAGCTGTTGTAATGTTGAGGACTTGAGGTGATACCATGGTTCTAAATAGCGCGCTATAGCGGCGCCATAGCGTGAGGCATAGCCTCCACGTTACGAAACATGCCAAAGCGTCGTCTCAAGGCGTGGCGTGCAATAAAGCGTTATATAGCGTGATATAGCGCGCTATAGCGCGTAGCGTGGCGCATTTTTTTTTTGAAGATTTTAAGATTTTTTTTAAAGATTTATTGGACTGAGCTTATTTACAAGTATTTATTCAGACTTAGTAGCTCCATAACTCAATTTTAAGCCTAGTTGCTAACTAATATTGACAACTCTATAAATATGCTTTACCGCTTTGAATCACGCCTTAAAAATGCTATAACGCAACGCCTCACGCTAAAGCTTGAGGCTTGGGTATGCCGCTACGCCACGGTTCACGCTATTTATAACCTTGGGTAATACTCCCTCCGTCTCAAAATTATTGTCAGGAGACAAGAAACACAATGTTTAATAAAAGTGAGACCATTACAATTTTTAACCACACAAATAGAATATTCGCTTATAATATTCCTTTTTTATTACTAAAAATAGAAAGTGGATTATTATTTTGAGACATCCCAAAAAGGAAATATGGACTATAATTTTGAGACGGAGGGAGTAATACTTAACAGTTAATTAACACTAGTACACTACACCTCGTATAGAGTATTCGGAGTACACTAATATCGGGTTGCATAAGGGTTTGTGCAACAAGCTTGAAGCTTCCAAGATTTTAAGGCTTTGTTATGCTTTACATCAACGATTAAGTTTGGCCCAACTTTTGTGAGCCCATGAACAGCTCAAACCGTTTATTCAACAACCTCTGTTCATAATTGTCTTGTGCCTATCGACAGCCCAAAGCATATGACAAGATTGAAATAACATCATGGTGTATGTAGGAACGTCTTAGGTCATTTCGACATGTACTAAAAAACTATAGATATTGACTTGTTACCCAATCAGTCCACACACCTATTTTCCCTGATCTACTTAGCTAATTCTCGTGATCCGTTTGAATACTCAATTTGGTAAGTTTCCGCTTTTGTTTTTAATGTGACAAGCAGAAGAAACATAAGTTGTTTGACGTCAATATGTTGCTTTCGTGGGACTTGCTGCCCGTTAACTTCTTATCAAAATATCTACAACTCGTATGGTAGCGTAATTCAAATATGTAGCTGGCAACATTGCGGATTCAATTCATTGTGTCCTAATCGTTTCCTTTGCTGTTGTGGACCTTGCGGCGCTATTGATTATTGATCACTTTAAAAACCTGGGATTAGGTGTTAATGATAACTTTTGACGTTAATTAATTGGGTTTTCGAGTCATTTGAGTCACATATGATACCTGATGTTTGTTTAAAGTAATAGAGTCCAAGCTTTTCAAAAGATTCCTTTTGGGTTCTTTATTTTATATCAAATTTTTATGCGTTAAACGAATTAAACACTTACACTTTTCATTAACAATTAACATGTGGGCCACTGGGCCTGGCCCATTTCTCATAAAATATGTTTTGTTGCTAATCAACTTGACTTAAAAAATAACACAATCATAACTGTTAAGCAAAATTTGTTTTTCTGAACAAGTTAAGCAAATAACATGTGGGCTTATCTTGTAAAATGCTTAAGCTACAAAGATAGCTTAGCACATGGAGATTGGAGTATATATCTCGAAGATCCATCATATCACATTATCTTCACTAAAAAAATTTAATAATTGAAGATTTTTTTAGATCCATCTTGATAAGATAAACTAGAAACTTAAGATTCGTACATAGTTGAATATTCTTTAATATTTCATTAGAAAAAAGATATTTTATCTAGGAAACAATAAAAAATATGCTATTTTTAAGACAATATTAAAGGGAATCACACCCTTTTTCCTTCCGCTACCTACCATCCTATATTCCTATCGAACGTTGGTCCCAATTTTCCCACATCATCTCGTATTAAACAACATTGGTATGGGATTATTTCGCATCATGGGCTCATTTATTATGCCAATGTTGTGACAATGTCATTATCTCAATTTACTATGACAACTTGTTTCTTACGAATTGTTTTATGACAGTCAAGGATCTTGATCATCTGAAATGGTTGAAACTTTCTATAAAAGACCTTTGACGCAATAGCATAACGAATCTTTAGAAGATTGATCCAAACATAAATCGCAATAACAAACAAGGAATGTCAAGAGCCCTAGCGAAAAAATCTTAAATTAAACTGAAACAATTACGTGAAACAAAGTGATTTATCACAGGAAAATAAATAATTGATAGAAAAGTTTATGGCCTTAGGATCTAAGACTACCACGCCATGATGTATGTAGCACTATATTAGTTACTGCATTCGCTGATTGTTATCACGCTTCATATAAACATGAGGCTGGGCGTAATGGCCGGTGACCGCTGTCACTACTGCCAACTCAGCTTTCTCTCACTACCATCTTCTTCATGATCAAGTTGATGTAATTGGACAACCATTGTTATCACAAAAAATATACTCCACTTAAACAAAAATATATTTCACAAAAACAATTAAATATCACACACTCACATACAAAAAAGAAAGAAAGACTCGGTCGAGTATACGACTTCAACATGACCAAGACCATGACCAGGTCTTTGTAATGGAAGGGACTCGGGGAGGCATTCATTACGGATGGTCTGAAAGTTAGTTCGATAGACAACTTTAACCATAGTTCATTTTACATTTATGTCATCACTTTTTAAAAAACACATCTCAAACAATGCTTAATCACCAATGGGCCTCTGGTCTAGCGGTATGGAGGTTTACCCTCCTAGGCAAGGTCTCAAGTTCGAGTCTTGTCTAGGGCGATAGGGGTTTCCTCCCGCGTGCGTAAAGGGAAGGGTGTCATTGCCTGGGCTGGAACTAACCTGGTTGTGTGGGCTCACTACGTCTTCTGGGCTAGGGGCCATATAGCCACAATTGCTGTAAAAAAAAAATAAATAAATAAAAAAAATGCTTAATTATTCCATGTAAAGTGAGTTTTGCATCCACACATGAACCTATTTTATAGAAGACATCCTTTGTTTTTTTGGTAAATTTTGGCAAAAATAAAACGTTTATCATTTTTTCGTTGGAATGACCTTATCTTTACAAACCGCAAAACTTTCTATTATTAACTTCTTACACAAACAAAAACATAGCAATGGCATGGGCGTTTCCAATTGGCAAATCCAATAATTTACAAATAGACATCATAGTTGTAGGTAGCAAAGGCTTCACAACTGGCCCACCCACTATCCACCAATCACACACCTCCATGTGTTAACTCTTTATTATTATTATTTTTTTTTTTAATTTTTATTATTTTTGCTAAAACACGTTTTAATGTGTCAAAGTTTACCTAAAGTGCTTAAGAGGTCCGGGTGCGGTGGCTATTGGCTTGAGCCGTAGTTGACCGCACGAGCTTTTGGTACGACGAATCATATCGACGCTGGGCTGGTAAGTTCTGGCGCCGTGGCCACCACGCCGAAGCAAAATTTTCATTTTTTTTGATTGTTTCTTTTTTGTTTGTGTTTGTGCGATGATATTGTGATTTTTTTTATTTTTTTTATTATTATTTTTTTGTATGTGTGTGTGTATGTGTTTTGCAAGTATGTGAAGGAAGAAGACGAACAAAAAAATTAGTTAGAGTTTTATGTGGTAAATGTTTAGATATATGTGGTGACAAGCAAAAAGTCTTTTGAATATATGTAGTAAATGCAAAGGCCACGTACGTGACATTTACTAAAAAAATTGGTTAAAGTTTTATGTGGTAAACGTTTGGGTTAATATATAGGTTACTAGTGTAGCATTAATTGGGTAGGTATATTCCTTTTATATTGTAACATTGTATAACGGTAAGAAAAAAGAAAATATGAATGTTTGGGGTTGTTACTTGCCATTTTTTCACATTCAAAATCCCATATTTTAAAAATTTTTATCACTTTAAAAATCCTATAAATACCCTATTATTCTTCCAATTTTTATATATACTTTCACTATTATTTACCTCTCAACACCTAAAACAATACTTGTTTTTTCATCAATGACCACTATGAATCCCAACAATTATGGTCCCAACTATAATCCCAAGTTCCCAACAACTATGATCATTACGATATTTATTTTTAAGGTGAATCGGAGTGGTATATGCGGGGTTTTGAAGCTTATGAACAATTTTTAGCTTTGTGTAATCCGGAAGCCAGGAGTTCGAGTTCGGGTCGTAATACTAGGACATACATACCATGTGAACAAGAAGAGGCGGAAGAACGACTATTGGAAGACTATTTTAGCGACGAAAACAATCCTCCTAAATACCCGGAGAGGAATTTTAGGCGAAGGTATCTTATGAGTTCTACACTTTTTAAACAAATTGCCAATGATATTACCAATTACAATGACGACCCTCTTCCTGAACACTTTCATTTTTTTGTAAAAAGAGAATTGATTGTACAGGTCGCCCAAGTATTAGTCCTATCATGAAATGCACAGCCGCCATATGCCAATTGGCATATGGTTCAACAGCCAATGCATTTGACGAGTACATGCAAATCGGTGAACATTGTTCACGTGAGTGTTTACTAAACGTCACTAAATGCATATATATTTTATAACTTGAAGAGTTTTTAAGAAAGTCCAATTCATATGATATCGAAAAAATATATGCATTGCACGAAAAAGAACATGGGCTCCCATGAACGCTCGGGAGCATTGATTGTATGCATTGGGATTGGAAAAATTGTCCAAAGGCCTTATATGCTCAATTCAAAAGGCGTGATCCTAAATAACCGACTTTAATGCTAAAAGCCGTGGCGGATTATACTTTGTGGATATGGCGTGCATATTTTGGTGTTCCAGGGTCAAATGACAACCTCAATCTATTATAAGGTTCACCGTTATTTTATGACTTTCTTGCCGATAACGTTCCCGATTCTTCATTTGTAGTAAATGAAAAAACATACAACAAAGGTTACTATTTAGCTGATGGAATTTATCTCGAGTGGTTTACATTTGTCAAAACCTTTTCTATTGCAAGAGAGGAAAAACAAATGAAGTGTAAAACACTTCAAGAAAGTTCAAGAAAAGATATTGAACAAGATTTTGGAGTCCTACAAGGTCGTTGGGAAATTATACAACAACACCCACGTGCTTACCAAATTAACACGTTACGAAGAATCATGTATTGTTGTATAATATTACATAACATGATAGTGAAAGATCAAAAGTTCGCCGTTACTGAATTTAAAGAAATATTCGTTAATCCACAACCCAATATTCAACGTACTTGGGTCGAACAATGCGACTTATATATTAGGAAAACCAAAGAACTTCGAGATAGAAGAGTGTACAACGAATTTCGACAAGACATTATCGAGCATTATGGAAGCTTAATCACTAAATCGTATTTTTTCGGTATCGTTATTTTGTTTGTATTGTCATTTTATTTACTTTATTATTTTTATGTAACCTGTTTTATATTAATGAAATTAAATTAAATTTATATATATTGTTTTATTTAAAAATGAAAAAGAAAAGAAAAAAAGTTCAATGACACCACAAAAACTGGTGTTATGCTATGGAGGGGGGATTTGGTGCCATAGCCAAAAGTGGTTCCATGGGAAAAAAGTGCGAGGTGGCACCACTTTTTCCCATGGCACCACCCACGGTTACCAAACGATACTAGCGCTCTAAGGACGTCTAATGGAGAGTGTAGGTCAAGATCAATTTATCGGGTTCCGATTGTTTTAGCCTAGATTCGAATTTATGCATTTCGTTTTTAGCGATGGTAAGAACGTAAGATAGAGTATCGGTACCTCGAAGGTAAAAGATGAGTAACGGAGTCCGGAAAATAAGCCAAATAACTCTTGAAACAAGCACAACAAGACAAGACTTCCGATAGAAGCTTTGTGAAAGGTATTAAGTAGCGAAGTAGGTGTAAGGGCGAATGACGAGTTTGAATGGTATTTATATGGCTCCGAGAAAGGTTACCGTTGTGACATATGGATGACGTGGGCCTGAAAAGCCTATGACGTGTTAAACTCCGGCCAAACCACGCCATATGACGTGGTTGGTTGATAATGGGCCATGTCGTCGTCCCGTAATTTTTTATTTGTTTATAAATATAGTAATATTTTTAACATTTTTAATAAAGTATTCATTTTTTGTTTTATGTGTGAAAACTATAAGCATGGGTGCCGAAGGACGTGACTTCAAAGGTTTCAAAACAAATTTGAGTCCAACACCATCTCTTTGATATTACGATAGTACTAGACTAGGGGGGATGATAAGGTATTAGGTTCTTCGAATACCTCTCAAGGACTTAATTACCCAACGCCAAACATATCTCTCAGAAGGTTAAGGAACAACTTCCTTAGACCCGATGGGGTATCATGGCATGCCAAATTCTTTTTTTTCAGTGCCAACTCAGCGCTATTCTCATCATCCTCACTTTTAACACTCACACAACAAACACCTTCAACTCATACATGCCATTTGGCCCCCCCACCCTCAATTTTATTTTCTTTTACTTTTACAAATAAAACTTAATTTCACTTTTACAAGCAAACTTAAAATAAATCAACCTTATCCTTTCTTATACTAACCACCGAACCCTCTTTTACTTACATCCTTACAAGACACATAAACCACAACTCTTTTGGTTGCTTGATGCTATTTCTCCTTCGAAGCAACAAATGACGCATAAACCACAAATGACACAAAAAATAAATCAACCTTCTCTCTTTCGAAGCACAACAGTTTAATCTCTTTCTTGTCAACACCGAAAACCACAACCAACGGTTGAAGTTGGATCTGGTTGAAGTTGGTGGTTTTGACCTGAGGTTGGATCTGGGATTAGGACAGAGGTATTGGTTTGTTGATGTAGCTTGTTGTTGGTTTTTTTTTTTTCTTTCAGAAAGTTGGCCGTTGCCAACGGTTTAATGTTATTTTTTTTGGCCTTTTCCTCTTTTCACACAAGCCAATTGAGTGGCGCCGGACAAGATTTTGGGAGGTGAGGGTGTCATCACTTGAAGATGACGGCGCCAATTTCTTGGCCACATGGGATTTGGCGCAAGTGCAAGCCATGGTACCCCATGGTCT
>LBNU01024054.1:18823-36268 GCA_014162995.1 Artemisia annua
TTTTTTTTTTTTTTTTTTTTTTTTTTTTTTTTTTTTTTTTTTTATTTTTTTTTTAATTTCTTTTAATTTATTTACTTTTTTAATTTTATTTATTTATTTATTTTTTTTAATTTCTACCTAGCTATACAAAAATGCATACATATAGACTTGGCCAGAGAAATGTACAAAAATTCATTTTTGTTCAATTTTTTTTAACAATTGTTTGTTAGATGGAAAATAATGGAGTTTTATATAGTTACCAATTAAGTAAGAAGTAGAATCGTATCTTCTTTTTTAGAACCCATCAAGTCATTTATTGGCATCAACATTAGCGTCAACCAAATTGAAGATTCATAATTATGTTCTATATAACTTTACAAATTAATTTTTGTGCACCAAAATAAATAAAATTTTGTTTATCGGTAGAAGATCTGTAAATCCATATATAAATAATCCATATAGCCACATGTCACTATAGTTATCAAAAAATTTGTTCTACACTAATTCATCAATCAGATCCAAATCTGAATAGATCTCTTATGTATAATTATGATTCAAAACAATGCAAAGATAAGCACCATGTACGCTATTAATTTCGAATCGAAGTTTTCATCCATTGTAATACGATTAATTGCTCCAAATTATGAATTTTAAATATGAACACAACTGAGTTTGTAGGTGTTCTGTGATTTTTTTTTTGCATCATGTGATACTCATACATGTTTAGCCTAAAGTCCATAGAATTTGTTTTCCACTCCAAAGGGTGAGGAAAATAGATAATTTGTATTGCGTGTAACCGGAATTTTAGAGAAACCTGATTTCTCCGCTGTTTTATTTCCCAAACGTACCAAACACGAGAATTTTGTCCATTTCAATTTCCTTGAATTTATTTTCTCCAACCAAACATGCCTTAAGGGGATGCTTGGTATGGTAGAATGGAAAGAGGAGAAATGGATTTGAGGGCATTTCTCGTGTTTGCTAGGGCCGGAAATGGAAATAGGGAATTAAAAAGCGATTATCTTTCTAATAAATTTATTCTCTCTAAAAAAAAGGAAAATGGGTGAGAAACCAAAAATGGCCATGCTTCTATTCCTCCATCTTTTTCACCGAGAATGAGGATTTTAATTAAAAACACGGGAGTATAAATTCCTTCAACTACATGCAAGGCACATTCATTCCGAATAAACCCCCACTTCGAATTCATCTCTATCAACTGCAAACCTTCCTTCCCAAAATAAAAAAATTCGCTTATAAAATTGATATGGATGTTGGTGTACTTTGTTGTTTATGACTGAGAGTGATATGTGGTCTCTTGTTTTACTTACGTTTCTGTTAGCCTCAAAAGAGTCAATCATTCTCCATTAGTGGCAAGTGTATAATGTTTAGGAGTCTTGTATAAGTTGTAATCGGTTAGTTAATTAATATTTGGCTTGGACTAGTTGTAAGTTAGACAAATAACACATGTAAATGGACTAGTTACTAACTAGTCCATCCAAAGTTTAACAAAGGTCCAAGATGAAACCCAAGCCCATCACCACGTACCTCCTAGCGTTTATAAGCTCTTTGTTAGTTAATAAGTCCTATAGGCCCAGCCCGTTTGTTTAGGTCCCTCTACTAGTTAGGGTTAGCTTTATTTCTTTTCTATTTAATGTCTTGTAATGTTAATTGTTTAGTTGAATTTGATCATTATATTGTTCATTTTCCCTCTTTGATTTCTACATGGTATCAAGAGTTAGGTCATGAAAAAAAAAAGTTTGCTTGTTCGTTTGGTCCGGTCGCCGAGCGTGTTTGCTTGTTTGGTCTATTGGTATGTTTTGATTGGTTTGATACTGTTTCGTCATTTGTGGATGTTTGAATATAGTTGTTTATTGATTGTTGGGAATTGAAACACAGTAGTACAAGAACAATACTTCTAATTTGATGTTTTAATTTAACGAATAGTGGGACGGTGGTATATTAATCTTTATCTTTACTATCTATATTTATACTACATATAAATGAAAAAGAGTCAAAGTTGAAAAGTGAAAAGTCAATATTGTTGAAATGTTGAAATGTTGAAATCTTATTAAAGGAAATTATGAATGTAATTAATATTATTATTAAAACACCCCATTACTTAAAAGTACAATGATTTATTCACATTGTACAACCAAATTAAATACAACCAATTAAAACACAAACCGGGTTGACCCGGGACGCTTCAAACCCGACGGGTTGAGCCGGTTTAATTTGACCCATTTTCGACCCAACCTAGAAAGTTGACCCGATTTAAATCGACCTATTTTTCAACCGGAACGGTTCAACCGGTTGAACCACCCGGGTCGAACCGGGTTTCAAAACATTATCCATTACTTAAAAGTACAATAATTTATTCACATTGTACAGCCAATTAAAAACATATCTATCAAATTAAATACAATCAATTAAAACAAAAACCGGGTTGACCCGGGACACTTCAAACCCGGACGGGTTGAACCAGTTTAATTTGAACCGTTTTCGACCCAACCTAGCAAGTTGACCCGGTTTAAATCGATCCATTTTTTGCTTGGAACGGTTCAACCGGTTGAACCACCCGGGTTGAACCAGGTTTCAAAACATTATGTTAAATTTCCAAATCTTCAAACTTTTATTGTTTTTCGTTTATAACCTATAAACTTTTTTTATCAATAAACTATGTGTCGCTATAAAATTCCGTTGCTATGCACGGGTACTCGTCTAGTAAAGGAAAAAGTGTCAAAGGTGAAAGTGAAAAAGTCAATAAAAGTGAAAAGTTAAAATGTTGAAAATGTAATTTTAGTAATGTTGAAATGGTATAATGAAAGATGTAAAGTGTAAACATGCTGCCATGCGTGTGAATTGAAAGGAAAGTAGTTTGAATAGTCAACGTAAATTGAATGGGATGTAATGCATACTTATTCTCTTTTAATATGGTTAAAGGTTATATAAATATGGTGTAAATAAATAGTCATATTAAAGGAAATGACAACTATTACAGGTAACTAAAAATGAGAGTTGAGATCCATGAAGAATTCATACATGTAATAGAACCTATCAACCAATCATAGCCACCCATTTATATTTTCCACATTTTTTTTCAAAACAACATATCTTGCAAACGGTAAATCTTCAAGCTACAAAAAAAATATCATCGCGACGAGAATTAAATGATCCTTCTATAGATATGCATTGTTATATACTTTCGACGAATTTTTTTTTCCGACGAACTTTTTTTTTTTTTTAATTTCCGCCCAGAAAGAATCATATGTGATTCGTAAAAATCATATATGATTCGTAAAAAATCATATATGATTCGATTCTTATTTGTTAAAAGCGAATCATATATGATTTTTCTGGGCGAAAAAAATAAAGTTCATCGAAAAAAAAGTTCGTCGAAAGTATATAACAATGCATGTCTATAGAAAGATAATTTAATTCTCGTCGCGATGGTATTTTTTTTGTAGCTTGACGATTTACGGTTTGTGAAATATTTAAGTTTTAAAAAAAGGGTGGAAGTTTATTTTTTTATTTTGATAAAAAAAAATGAGTGGCTAAGATTGCTTGATGGGTTCTATGGTAAAAGTTGGTTCTATAAAAAACTTTTGACCTAAAAATGAAAGGTTGACTATGCAAGGCAGTAACACACGATTTCAATGTTCACACAGTAACAATTATTCTCTTTTAATATACAATACTTTCCAAATTAATAGGTCTAAACATAAGTATATATATAAACACCAAATGCTACAAATACGCACACCACAAAAATTACACACAAGCACATCTCTTTCACTAAACCTACACCGGCAACCGCCACCATAACCTCACCCCTTGCCATCTGTCGAAATTGCCACTGTCTCTCTCTTTAAACAACACTCGGCTCGCTCTATTTCTCACACACTAAACTAAACCTATATCTCTCTAAACAACACACCTACAGCCGTCGCCACCGTTTCCGCCGTCTACCGAGGTCACCACAATCTTATGGTTCTGTGGGTGGTTTCGGTGGGCTAGGTAGTTTCGGTTGGTTTTGGTGGCTCCGGTGGTTTAGTTTGTTTTGGTGGTTTGGTGTGTTTATGGCGCTTATGAGAAACAAATGGTGGTGGTTTCGATGGCTTCAGTGGTTTTAATGGTTTTGGTGGCGTATGTTTTTCGGTTTTTGATGGTTTTTGGTTGCCTATTGGCCACCATAACACGGTGGTTTAGATATTTTGAGATCGGTGAGTTATATATTAAGGCCGAAAACTTGCATAAAGTTTGTGATTTTTTTTCAGATCCGTGGTTTAGATATTTTGGTTTTTGGTGGTTTTTTTATCTTTCGAAATTTTTAAAAATCTATTACGCGGACCAACCATAAAATAAACGAAATTGTATTTGAAGACACAAAGGAAAAAAAAAACTACTAAAAATTATTACGTTATAGCTATGATGTAGATTCTCACCTATAGATAACATTTCGTCTTTTTTTAAATACAAAGAAAAAGGTTGGTGTTATAATATACGTAGATGTAGATAGATGCATCAATTTCCTTCGTAATTCAATGGTTGTGGTTATGATAGTCTTATCTTCAACTATTTGGATTGTCTTTGTACTAATTTTGTTGGTCGTTGTATTCTAAGTTGTAATACTAGCACCTTGACAGCTTTTGTTTATTTAAAATATTGACTTTCGAAAAAGAAAATGTTAGAATCAATACTACGTAACTTATATATAACCTGAAAATTTTCTGTAAATAAATTGTAAAAATGATGTATTATACTTTTTATATCTATTTTAAGAAATACAGCTTTATTGAAACTAATATTTATATACAACTAGCCTATAGACCCGTGATAAATCACGGGTGGCTTATAAAAAGTTAGAAAAAAAATTGCATTTGTGCAAAATAACAAAAAACTGATAATAGTGAAACATAAGGTTGTATAAGATAGCAGAAATAGAAACAGCTATTTAGTTGTATGGCAAATCAAATATTTTGTAGCACTTCATGGTAGACAACATTCAAAGTATTGTTTGAACTTTGAAAAATCAACTAAATAATACGCCCATGAAATAGAGCAACTTAAAATAATTGATGAATATCAAAAATTAATATAAAATTACACATCGTTTTATTGTATAGTAACACAAATAAAAATACCCAACATACATGGAACATTTTAGAAGTGACGGCCTTATCAAAAAACCATCTCTTCGAATCATCTGGGTTTGCAAACGCATAGCTTGAGCTGTAACATTTGGGTTGCTATATATTAACTTACCTGCAAACACATAGTTTGAGTTGTAACATTCGAGGTTGCTTATAATGTATCTATCTCTAAAAATATCATAAAAATTATATAGTGAACTTGAAAAAACCTTGTCGCAAAACATAAAAGATTTCAAATAATGTGTACTGATCACGACACACCATTGCTAAGAAATTGTTTTTTTTCCGAACAACAGATCTTACTACATGTATTCCTACTACTTTTTGCATTAACAGTCACAACATACATGCATTCCATATAATTGGCATACAACTTCTCATAAAAATGACTTATGTTCAAATATCTGAAGTGCAAAAAAGGTAAACTGAGACATGTAGATATTGGTTAAGGATACCTACATACATCCATAAAAGTGGATCATTTTAGCATAGTAGTTCCGTAAAATACTTTATCCAAATTTTCTCTCCATTTCCCTTGGTTCAAAATCCATTATATTTATGCAAATCTCATATCTGGTATTGTAAAACCTTCATCATAGAGCTCGATTCGTATGTATGTCATCTTTTTGGTTAGACAGGTTGAGTAACGGAGCAAGCCGGATACAAAGAGTCCTATTATAGTATGGAATAACCCATGTTAAGTTGGCATGTGTAACTATTTAGTTCGCAAAAAAAGAAAAAAAAAAACTAAATTACGGTGATAAGACAACAATCATCATATGATAAATCACTTAAAAATGGACTTAATATGTAAAAAGAGACATGTTGATACATCATATAAAGAAAAAAAATCTATGTGGCAAGAGATCATAAATGGATGTTTCATTGTAGACCAAATTAACAGAATTATCAAATACTATTTTAGCATGCCTAGTAAGTTATACGATCACTTAAATTTGAAGAAATAATAATCGTACGGAAAACAAATTTATTTAGATGTCAAAGCAAAGTCGAGTTGCCCGCATCATCGTTAAAAATCATACAAAAGCACCAGTGGTTATATTTGGGTTCATTGTCATTTCATCATTAGTTGCGCACACATAATCAACGTTCAATGGACATTTGATCCTAACACTTTTACCAGTTACTAAGAGTCACACACAAAGGAACTTCAATAGATTTACCTTATGAAATTAAGAAACCATAAAGGAAACAAACCTGTGAACCATAAACAAAAGGAGCATTGTAAAAAGTCGATAATAAACAAATTAAGCTAAAAAACATGAATAATAAACTATTGATGATTAATCACAAATAAAAGATATATAGTTACCTCTTTTCCATAAGTCCGGTTTCATCTTCTCAAAATATTTTAATTAGTCTTGTGCAATTTCAATAGCCTTTTTAATAGTCTGAAAAGCAACAAGTGAACACTTATATACAAAGCAAGCCAGTTAAAACACATCAAAACTTGCTCCGATTATAACGCCAAAAACATTAGTGGATGCAGGCTTGGAGTACTTTTCTCATAAAGCCAAAAACAATTTACAGTATACTCTTTGAAATTACCTTTATAGAAATGGATCCAAGTATGCTTAGTATTATCCATGGAAAGAGTTCATGATCTCCTAATTATACATGGGTTGTTCGGAATTGCTTAATGAAACTGCTTACAAAGGGTTGTTCAATAAGCAATCCCAAACAACTTTCGCCAATCCAACTCTCTAAAGATAATGTATAACACAAGTAGACATGCTTCTAAGTAAACAAGTTAAAACTCGTATCTATATGTATCTATACAAGTGTAACATGTAATCTATAACATTTAATAAACAAATTCTTGCACTTCTTTCTATTCATAAACACATAACATTTCTATGTCTTTCTTGCAAAATGATGGGTAAGCGAAAGATGCAATGATCTCCTTCAAATTGCCATTTAGAGAGATATTGCCTGGAATAACATATTTGAACAAAATAATCTCATAACCGGACACCATGTTTTGTACTCATGAAGTCATGAATATGAAATTAAAGGTATGGAGAACACCTCAGGTGTCCATGGGGAATTAGCAGACTCTTAAACTCGACAACTTGGTCAAAGTCGAAATTTCTTGAGAGAAACATTACCAATCTCGGTGTTACTAATTTTGCCACATTAACATAAATTGACTCTACATGACACATATATTCCTACACATAGTTAAAGTAAATAGCCTAATCGAAATTATGTAGTTTAAGAAACAAAACCTCTTCATGAATATTTCTGAAGACATTTCATCAAACACTTTTATGCACTCCTTAAATAACATAATTCTCATAAAAAAGCTCAAGCTATCAATGTAGTATCAAACTCTTTTCAAGTAGAATATGTGAATATACTCAAGATAGATCTGGAAAACCACAAAAAAAAAAAAAAAAAAAAAATAAAAAAAAAAAAAAAAAAAAAAAAAAAAAAAAAAAAAAAAAAAAAAAAAAAATGTCACAATTGTTTCAGGAGAAGGAAAGTAGAAACAATCAAGCAAATAAGAATAAAATAATATGGATGTTACTCGAATGAACCAAGCCAAACCCGTGTTAGCACAAGGAGACACCTTAAAACTAATATTATCTCAAAAGACCTTCAAATCAACCTGTCAAAAATGAACGAAGCAAGTATAACAATGGCGTTAATACATATTAGTACATAATAGAAAAAAGAGAATGACGATAGAGATGAAGCTTGATTGACTGAATTAATTATTGATATGTAATCAATTGAATTTGAACAGCTAATACAGTTTTCTTAAGTTAAAAGCTTAAATTACGGAGAAGTTTTGACCTTCTTTATTATTTAGCAAACTGTATTAATTGTAAATTAAAGATCCTTGCTGAAGTGGCTTTATTGACGTGGCTTAAATGACATGGCATATATGCCTGCATGGATTAAATGAGGTGGCAAGTTTTCAAAAAAACTTTTGTTTATTATATATATAGATGTTGCCTTTATTTTAGTAAAGTAAAAAAAAAATGTCGGAGGCAAAGTAGGAGTTGAGTTGGCGTGTTTAATGGACAAACAAAATGATCAGAATGTCTAAGTATTAAAGCATTTCCTTTGAATTAGCAAAAGTTTTTCCATGTGTTAAACTACTGTTTTCATGCGTAAAAAGAGCTACATCATATCACCATTCCTTTTGATGTCAAATTCGGATCTGCAAAACAAAAACAATACCTTGAATAATGTCAAATCTAAAGCAGTGTTTTAAAGATTTGAGATCAAAGGAAAAAGAGAAAGAACAAAGAAGGGAAAAAAAATGTAGTTTATATGTTCTTCACATGAATGATTTGAAGGAAAAAGAAAAAACATGTTTAAATTACATGTATATCTTTTTGTTGTCAGATCTTTCAATAAAACATATTAATCTTTACATAAAATACTCTAAGTTTTTTATTCCTAAAAATAGTTCTAAAATTTCAATGACTACACCTATATAACGTTTCTGCAGATGTCTAACGTTAAATTGCACAGTGTCTTAAATTTCTCATTAATTTCGTTTTAAAATATCATCCATATCTAATAGTTGGAAAACATTGTGTTAAGTCAATGGTGGCTTTTCTAATAGCTCTCATGCGTCAATGTTGGCTTTTCTAATAGTTGGCAAACATTGTGTTAAGTCAATTACATTGAAAGTTCTATTTCCTGATATGATCGACGACATGAAACAAATTTGGAAAAGGTTTGCAGCAGCGCATCAATAAAGTTAATTATTCCTAAACCGAATCGTCCAACGTCCCAAACAAACTATCCCCGCCGCGGGCCTACTCTTTGTTCTTAATAAAAGTGCCAAGGCAGTTTGTGAATTTAGATGAAGATATCAAAGTGTGTGTCACATAGTTCAATAGGAAAACAAGCAAAGGATCAACAAGTTGGTTTACTAAAACCACTTATTGTCCCACATCGGTTAAGTGAGTCAAACAACCAAAGTGATGGTTCCTATAAGAATAGAGGCCCAACTATGATCTAAGCATACCTTTCTCGACCTTTTGGCTAATATCAAGTGTAGTATGATTTTACACAAGTGTTCATGAACGTTGTGGTGACACAAGTGAGATATAATTTTATGCTAAGTAGGTAAATACCAATGATGATGTACACATTTGCTTTAATTAAACAAAAAGGAAAAGCCTATAAGAACAAGAGTACTAATTGAAATTGTGATAAAATTTGCAAAGAATGGAAGCCAACAAAAGTTCATAGCGATGGCTGAAGGTAATTCTAGAGATTCAAATGATGTTTAGTTAGTGACACAGATTTCTGAGAACATGTAAGAATTTCAACCATAACCGTTTGCAATTACATTTTAATCTTTCCACTTTCTATTTTGAACGTAACACAAAACACTTACCACAATATCGCATATCGATTTTCTGCCGCTAGGAATTTCCGTTGCTATGCACGGGTACTCGTCTAGCGTAATATAAGTTGGAATTGGTTTCGTCGGTGAGGTTTCAGTTTTGCTTGGAGGGTTTGATTGTTCAAGGTTTTGTTTGGAAGCAACAATTCGGGTTTCGAGTTGGTTGGTTTCGAATTTGGTTTGGTTATGCATGGTGATTAGTTTGGTTACATCTGGTTTCACACGTGGTTCTGCATCTGGTTTCACCTGGTTTTGTCTGAATATGTCTGAATCTGAATCTGTCTGAATCTGCCTATGTCTATATGCTGCTGTCTACATCTGATCTTCGTCTACCTCTGTTCGGATCTCTCTGGCGCTGAATTTGTATCTGTTTGCTGTCTGCCCTTCCGTTTACCTTTGTTCGGATCTCTCTACCGCTGAATCTGTACCTGTCTGTTTGCCGTTTTATTTCGAAGTTTTATTGTCAAACTTTCAATGTAGCATTGTGAGTTTGAGAGGGGGTGTTAGTTAATAAGTCCTATAGGCCCAGCCATTTGTTTAGGCCCGTTTACTAGTTAGAGTTAGCTTTATTTCTTTTCTATTTAATGTCTTGTAATGTTAATTGTTTAGTTGATTTTGATCATTATATTGTTCATTTTCCCTCTTTAATTTCTACACTCTTGACCACCTCATTTGTCAAGTGTGGTTTGTAGAAGTAGAATTGTAGCGTGTGAGTGTGAAGTGTATGTAGAAATCGCCTACTTTGTATTCTCCTCTGTTTCTCTGATAAATCACCTACTTTCTCTTTCTCTCTCTAGGTGTCTTTTTATGTTATTTGTCATAGTGGCATCGTTGTCGGTGTAACCTCATATTTCAATATGTAGTAGGAGACCTGGTGCCAAACATACCACAAGAATAGATGCAAACATGTTCGCTATAAAGGCTGCAGCTGTTATAAGACTAACAAATCATTTGAAAGTTAAATTTCTTATTGTGGGACTTGAGGCTATTGCATGTTATTACAAGACTAACAAACCACATGAGAGTTGACTTGTTGTACTCACGAGAGGTTCGGATTTTTCTCTCGACGTGGGTGATATGTAGCTTGAATCATTTGTAGAGGGGCTTGGCTTGAAGCTTTAATGAATACAAGTTATGTTGTAAATCCAATGTTATTTGTAACTCAACATTTTTGTTAGGTTAAAATATAATATGATATTTAATATTCTCTTTAGCTTTTAAGTATGAATATGTCGTGAATAATGTTAAAAAAATGGATACATTCTACAAACCCCCACATGTTGTATATGTGTTTCGAAGTAAGATAAAATATAGCTTAACTCGTCACTTGCATCATCCAAGTGGTGTTATTATTATTATTATTATTATTATTGTTATTGTTGTTATTGTTATTGTTATTATTGTTGTTATTATTATTCGTATTGTTATTGTTATTATTATTATTATTGTTATTATTATTATTGAATTATTATTATTTTGTTTTTAATCACATATTTGTAAAAACAAGAAATAAAAAAATAAAAAATAAAAAATGTATAGATGCATTATTAAATTAATCAACAATTGAAAACAGTGATTTCGATAAATAAACGTTTTCCATCCCATTGCATAACATATCCGAACATGAGAAACATGATTCTCATGTCGATTCTCAGTTGTACCAGACACAGGAGGCAATCCTCATTTTCCGGCCTCAATCTCTTTATATGTAATTCCATTTTCTGTTGCATTTCCATTCTTAGCAATTCAGTCATACCAGACATCTCCTATTGAATACAATGGGGGATTTTCATTACATTGTTGTTGCTTGGTTAAAAAGTTATAAAAGAATGAAAAACATGTTTTTCTTTTACTATTGTACGTTAAGTCATGTAATGGGTGAATGGGTAATGACTTATGAATTATGAGTACCTGCTTACAAATTTCTTATCGGCTAAATTGCAAATTTGTTCTTATGGTTTAGCCAAATTGCATGTTTCATCCCTGCCTTTTCAAAAATGTAGACATCATCTCTGTGGTAACTTTACAAGTGCAATTTTCATCCCTAGCCGAAATAAAATGACTAAAAGGCACATCCTCTCTATTTTATTAAATAGAAATAATATAAGGGTAATTTAACTCATTTCACTTTGGCAGGACGAAATATGCACTCATAAATTTCTCGCAGGGACGGTGTATGTACTTTCGAAAAAATAAGGACGAAACATGCAATTTAGCTAAACCATAGCGATGACCAGGGGCGGAACTACGCAGGGGCAGGGGAGGGTCCCGCCCCCCTCCAAAAAATTTTTTTTGTGGCACCTAGTGTAAATAGGTTTTAGGGGTAATTTAGTTGATGTTACAAACAAATTTCTGATTCGGCCCTCCCAAAATAAATTCGACCCCCCCCCTCCTTCCCCCCGAAAAAATGTTCAAATTCCGCGACTGGCGACGACCGTTGCAATTTACTCTTTCTTATTAATGCATTATTGTTGACAGACAGACCACCAACTAAAGCAAAGAAGCCCACCTTGAAAACATCATTTGGCACCATTATATATTTGGCAGTTTGGGCCATTTAAACCATGAAAACAAAATCTAAAAATTATTTGACTTGGCCTGATTAATCAGTTGACAACTTGACACTAACGGTCCTAAGTATGACTTGGTTTTGATTAGCAATATCTTAAGATTGAAGGATCTTACCATCAAGATCACGATCTTAATAGTTTTAGGCTTGTAGCCTACTAGAGACTAGAGAGTTTCAAAAGAAAACCGAAGTTCAAAACTCCACTAGCAGCAACTTTGACGAGCTTTTAGGCACTAGCTCTGTTGGTTCCAAAGAAGAGGAGTTTGCAAAAAATAGATAGCGTTCTACAAGTGGCCGGGCAGACACTTTCTAAGCAGACTATTGAGTGAGTCTGAACGTTGCTCAATGCCTCAATGGTTAGTTGGTTACCATATCTTGTATTTGGGTTGAGGCACGTGGACATGTTAAAATAATTACGTCAATGGCGTAGCTATTCCAACAGAGGTCCTGTGCAAAACCGTTTATATGATAACTAAACATGATAATTAGAAATATATTGTAACGATTAGCTTTAATTTTTATGAGTTTTTCATCATTGTCACCCACTTGAAGTAAAGTTTAACAAATATTTTGAATAAAATTCCATACATAGTCAATATTTTGAAGTTGAAAATGAATTATGAGGCCACAACTATATAAAAGGGTATATATTTTGAAGCCTCTAAAAATTTGAGGCCTTGTGCAATAGCACACTTCGCACACCCTCAAATACGGCTCTGAATTACGTACTTTAATTATTTTTCTCGAACAATAGCAATACATTTTCTTTTATTGATATCAGTAATTCCAAGCTTAGTCTAATACTTAATTAATGATACTTAAATTAGAAATACATAACGTAGAAGATACATATGTAGTGAGTAGTGACCCATACTCCAATACATGCACTTGCGACATTTAATGGAAGCATACACTATTAAAACGCATGTGGGACGACGTTAACATAAATATAAGCAAACTAAATACATATTCAAGATCTTAGAGAGTCAACTCTTGTCCTCCATTCTCAACCTGAATCATGGCATCTCTCCCAACAACCACCCTCGAAATAGAGAAACCGCCACCCACCAACACCATACTGCGACATGCAAACAATCGCCGCAGTTTTTGGCGGCTAAGGAGGAAGAAGAGGCTGCCACAAGTGAGATTAGGAGGACAAAGACAGTTACATGTAAGTCTTGTAATGAATATAGTGATCTTTAATCCAAAAAATACCATAAACCTGTAAAAACTTTTATAACCAACAACACAAATTAAATACTCTTTCCGTCTCAAAATTAATGTCCAGATAACAATTTTTCTTTAGTACACTTATACAAACTTGGCATTTTTTTAGTTATATACTTCATTACAAGCATCAACAAATTATAGTTTTAATTTGCTAAAATATGTCTATGGGTTCCTTCATGTCTATGTTAATCAAACACTCACATCTTTATACGTTTGATATATGTTATTAGCAAGGTGGTCGATCTGTAATGGTGAAAATGATTCGAAGAATACGATTTAGATGGACGAATCTGAAGAAGATATGGGCTTTAAAGAAGTTGAAAGAGTACTATTTGTGTATCTTGAAGGATTTAACGGAAAATGATCGAAGCATAGAAAAACATCAACAAATGCTTCTTATGGAGACCTCGTTCGCAATTCCTGTTATGGGAATGTCCTTCAACTCTTTTCGTTGATATTTCGATCTGGTTTTCATGAATATTGATTAAGGATCGTGGTGTTATGTGTGAGATTTAAAGCCTATCCATTTTAATTTCTCATTTGATCGTGATTCTTAAAGCCAACAAAGAATTAACGAGAAACTAAAAATTAGTGAGAAACGTAAAATGAATGTTAATGTGATTAAAGGCTTAACTTTGCTTTATCATTTTGTGAATTTGCTGAAATATTTTTAATCAAAGTTACAAAATTAGTAAATCAATTTATTTTTAGCAAGATACATCAAGAAGGCAATAATAACGTGAGCATGTTATCCGGAAACCATCGACAATGAGCTATAAATGGGATGTAACTGAGTAATTCACTCTTTTGTGCTCAAGGTGTCCTGGCTTTGAGCCGACACCATCTGCCACGGTACCGGAAGAAGCTACGCCATTCGAGGCTTTACCTCCTTGGCTTGAGCAAAAGCAAATTTGTTGTGAATTTTTTGACCATTGACCCCTCAACGGTTACTTTGTGTATTTCCTTTTTTACATAATCATTTTTACAAACAACCTAATCTTTCACTTTTATTTTTTTTACTATATCACAAAAATAAGTCACTCAAGTGATATTGTTTACAATAGCCTTCTCGGAATGCGGTCATTATACTCATGAGAAAACACTTCTCAACAGGATGCGGCCGAACCCGTTAATCCGGATAATGTCCCGAATTTAGCGAGCCATTCGGAGCTGATCCGAGACCACATCCCCCGGCAAACCAAGAAAAGCGAAAAATAAATAAATAAATCGCGGACCACATAGGGCACCACGGGAAGTAACCCGCAAGATTTTAGGGACGATGTACAAAATGATTAACGCTCCGTTCTCGAGTTAAATTAAGAAGAAATGTAAAGAAAATGAAAGTGGAGAAAAGAAATGGAGTGGAGATGAAAGAAAGATAGATATTTATTTTTGTTCTCGAGTATCAGTGAAATAAAAAGAAAGAAAATGAAAGAATGTTATACATTTACAATCATGCCCTTACAAAAAATAAAATAAAATAAAGATGCAAGGACGATTTGGTCTTTTTACTACTAAATATTTTGTCCCTTTTACTTTCATCCCAAATATGGGGTGAAAGTGATGAGTCAAAAATCTACTAGTGCACTTTCCTTTCCATTTGCATTCAATTTCACTCCTAGGCACAAAAAAACTCAAGAACACACAAATTTAATGTTTCACTCAATTTCATTCACTTTCACTCCTAAAATAAAACTAGAGAACATAGCGTAAGACTCAAACGGGAGGCCGCTCAAGATATGTATGCGATGACTAGAGCAAAGGACGCGACAATCATAAAGTTGGAAGAAATGAAGTTTCTCGCCACTATCACCGGTTGGGTTAACGGACGAGGATGTCATTGATTATGAATATGCAAAAAGAAGAAATCCAACAAAAATAGACTTGAAATTTAGTCGTTTAATTTATTTCTTTTTCGTATTTGTTTCCTTTTTTAAGTTTCGTCTGTTTTAAAAAAAATCGTATTGTAGTTTGTAATTTTGTTTTTAGTGAATGAAAAATTAGTTGCTTTGAAAAACTAGAAAATAAAATAAAATTTTGGGTCCTCAAAGGTGGGGTTTTGACTTGAGTCATAAGAGATGGTTTTTTTGAGTGTATGAGTGAAAAGGGGCGTGAAAAAGAGAAGTGACGTAATATGACATGACACCTAAAAAGTGTCATGGCTTGTGCCATGACACCTTGAGCTCTTAGAAATGTTATTAACACAAGAAAAGGTATACAAATGGAGTTACTTGACCAAATAGTAATGAGAACTGATATGCACATCACAATTAGTAATGTATACATCACAAACATACATATGTGATGTTATTTTATATGCATCATTGATGTTAATGTTGTAATGATGTTTTATAAGCTTGTTAAGAAGTCAATGCTACTTCTGGAAATAATGTACTCCCTATTGATCAAGGGGAAGTTACAACCTTTTTATTTTGAAACGATATGCATAAATATGTTACCATTCATAATTTTTTTAAAAAGGTAATCAGCAACATTGATCGCGCCTTAGCCTCCTCCTAAAGATATATGGAAAGCAAATAAGCAATAGTTTCATTTATTGGCCTGCTCCAAATCCATAATACACTGTCAACCTGTCGAAAAAAACTCGTAAACATAAATTCCCCGTGTATAAATCCTTTACTCAAAAAACTCATAAAGATGTTTTGCTTAGAGGGATGGGTGTAATCACATGCCATTTCGCGTGCCGTTTTGCTACGCCAGCTTTTCACATTCACGCCAAAATATCTCTTCAAACTGTTTGCGTGCCGTTTCACACTTTTGAGCCCCACATCATTTTTTTTTTCAAATTTTCACACAAATTAAATATTCATTCATAAATTAAAAATTACGAAATAAGAAATACAATACGAAACTAAAAAATAACATACAATATGGAGATTAATAAAGAATACGGGAATTAATATACAATACGAAAATTAAAAACATGATTCGAGCTTTTATATTGCTCGGTAATTGTTGATGAGATCTTGCTTCTCATTTACGGTTCTCATTATTTCTTCCCTAACGGCCTTCAAGAAATTTGAGATACACATATCTGATTCCACAGTTATTGGCAGAGTTTGTAGACCGAAGCTAGTAACTGGCTGGTTGAGAGGCAACGAATGCATCGTGGTTACCTCTTCACCACGGATACGCATCTGGAGCATATAACGAGTCATCGCAGCCAACAAATTGTTAACCAACACGACCACCGCTTCTTGTTCAGTTCGTAGTCGCCTAAGGATAGGATCTCACACCTCGTTTGGTTCGTTAGCCATAGTTTTGGTGTAAAAATGAATGGTAGTTGAGAGAGTTTGATAAGAAGTTGTGTGAGAAAATGAATGAGGTAAAAGGGAATTTATAAGGGGAAAGATAGCCGTTTGAGTAATACGAATTCAAAAAAAAAAATTGTACACGTATGAAATCAAAAAAATTAAATTATCATTTATCTAAATTAAAATTGAAATTACAATACGACATCTAAAAAACAATATTTAAATTAATGGAATTTTTCATTTAACCAAATAAACTTGGCATTGATTTGTTCTTGTATTTTTCCCGCCTCTCTAAACAGAGCATTGTGCATCTCTTAATCTTTCGAAGATTCTTCGTTTAAAAAAGCCTCTATTTGAGCACGGTTTTCTTGTGGAATGTCATTACATTTCTTGTACGCTTGCCGCATATCATCTTTAGCTTCGCATGCCTTGTCAAATTGCATAGCTAAGTCGATCAATGGTTGCTGACGAACGGTATCCTCCTCAATTAGTTTCTGAACACATGCTATGATTTCATCGAAATTATGTGGAAGCGAACAAAACATTATTTTTTGTAGTATATAATTAAGTTTTTTTCGTGAAAATTGGTAAAAATATGAGTAGTATCAAACAAAAAGAAAGAAAGAACTTGAAAAGTATCCGTTTGAATTATCAAACGGTCAGAAAATTTAAAAAATTCAACACAATCCACAAATGGCGCGACATAAGTATACTAGCATTTTCATTGGCGCCGGGGTTGGGTGGTGTTGTGGCGTGTGTTTGGCGGCGCCAAAACGAGCTCCACGTAGGAATGGTGCGGATGGAAAGTGAATACACCCTTTGCTCTTAGGCAGAGGCGGAGATAAGAGGGGG
>LBNU01024055.1:15186-28978 GCA_014162995.1 Artemisia annua
CGGAAGCAAGAAAACCAACGTCTGATCATATATCTACCCAATCCTCACCGGTCATACTAAAGCTCTTAAGGGGAGAAACTTAAGGCAAAACCTTCCAAAGTTATTCCTAAAGCTTCTAAGGTGCAAACCTAAGGGTCCAAAACTTCACAGGCCATAACTTATGTACTACAAGTCGCAGCCTGGGCTCTGATACCATAATTGTAACACCCCAACCCGACAAGGGTAGAAGTATCACATTATGGTGGCATATCAGAACATACAACGCAAGCGGAAGACTTATAAACATAAAGTTACAAAGGATATTATAAAGATACAAAAGAAATACTAACTCTATACAAGAAGAATTACAAAACCAAACAAAATCTAATCGAATCCAAATAAGTCTAATCCAGATGTAAATGGGCTTCTAATCATCGGGGTTGTCCACTAACGCTCCTATGCACTCTTCACCCAAAAACTAGCTACTCAATAAAAACCTGCTGACCGAAAAGAAATTTGCGGCTGAGAAGCCCATTTACATCTGGATTAGACTTATTTGGATTCGATTAGATTTTGTTTGGTTTTGTAATTCTTCTTGTATAGAGTTAGTATTTCTTTTGTATCTTTATAATATCCTTTGTAACTTTATGTTTATAAGTCTTCCGCTTGCGTTGTATGTTCTGATATGCCACCATAATGTGATACTTCTACCCTTGTCGGGTTGGGGTGTTACAATTGTTATCTTTGAATTCGAATATATGGATACTATAGGCCTCCAACCTATATTTTTTTCTATCTGCTTAGTCGGAGATTGTTCGAATGTGTAGGTATAATCAAATCTGTTTACAAATTTTAAAGATACGTACTGTCTCAAAAGATGCTATATACATTTTAAATTCACTCATTCATCATTGTGTTATGCTGTGTAGTGGACTTGTGGTCTTTTTCTTGAAGCTTGGTAGCTTAAGTCTGCATATACGTTTTAAATTTACAAAGTGATGATCTAATCAAACAAGAATAAGATACCAGATTTCAAAAAATGAATTTTATAAGAATCAACCCAACCAACCACCCATTGGCTGATTCATTCAGTGTTTTACAATACAAAGAAGATTAAAGAGTTTGTTACAGAAAAACAAGAAACTAACAACTAATTAAACAATGACTGTGCGAGAAAACACACAGTGAAACCATAAAAAAAACTATCAAACGAATGAGGGATAATGAGCTTTATTATATAGCTGGACTTGCACAAGTATCTTCAAGTTGTCACTTTAGCTCCTTCAACTCTTTCTCAGCTACACTTTCAGTCCTTGTACTTTTATGACTTCATCCATATAAAACGTGCACATAGGAACAAGACAAACACAACTTCCAAAAGTAACATAATAAGCCCTCAGCTTATTACTTTCAACATTCTCCCAAAAGCTGAGGCTTATAGAAATCTTTTAAATTTAGCAACTCACAAAATTATAGTGTTCTTGAACACTTAAACCTTTTATAAAAATATCAACAATATTGTTTTCATATTTGATTTTAATAGTTTTGATGACACTATCAGAATTTTTTTCCCTTATAAAAAACAAGCCAATCTCAAAATGTTTTGACCTCTCATGCAACACAGGATTTGCATAAATCTGCATTGCACTACTGTTATCACAATACATATCTACAGGTGTATGAACCTACACTTAAAGATCTTTGTAGACCTTCAAAATCCACATAATCTCACAAGTCACATTTCACATAGCCTTGAATTCTGCTTCTTGCAGAAGACCTTGCCAAAACTGACTGTTTCTTGCTTTTCCAGGAAACAAGATTGTTACCCAGATATACAGCAAAACCAGTCACAGATTTTCTAGTAATTTTGCACTTGCCCAATCTGAATCAACAAACACTTTCATACTACAACTGCTACTTTTGCCAAATGAAATCCCTTTGCCTGGAGATTCTTTTAGATATCTTAAAACTCTAAAAGCAAGTTTCATTAAAGTCATTAAACCTTCATATAAAAGTGCTACGGCATCGTATTCATGGAAATCATTTTAAAGTAGTTTTTCTCAAAATCATCATCAAGCTATATATTTAAAAAGGTTTTCTTACGAAGTCATAATATCAATTGAATTACAAATTGTCAAGGATTCTAATGCGGATATTGAATTCACAAGAAAGAACGAACGAATCAAACCATATCATAACGATTGTAAGGAAAGTGAGTACCAGGAATATCTGTACCTTAACGCAAATGAAAGAGCACTCGGAAACACAACCACTCCTTCTTCAAATGATCTTCCAGAATTAATAGTCATTTATTATTTAAGAGTCCATTTATAAGTTCATTCATATGTCATAACTGATTTCTCTTATTGTTATTTATTATAGTCTAATCCATTAATTATAACAGTTTGTATGCAAGTTTATATAATAACTATGACGTTTGGTTTAATAGAGTTTTAGTAAAATAATTTAAATGACTTGATACAAAGCAAGGGAGTATGTTAAAACTAAACTATAATATTAGGACTACTTTCGAAAAAGTTTTATATGCGAGGGTCGAATGTGATAATATATGTAAGTTGGCTTTTAAAACAACATTAAAATATAGGGACTAAATTTTAAAAATAAAAACTAGCATGCGTTGACCAGTTTGCGTTTTCAACATAGACTAAAGAACCATTTTGCTAAACATTTATTACAATGTATATCACACTTGAATTTACTACATGCATGGTTTCATCCCACGCAAGAAAACTTCTTCTTCTTTGCTGCTATTTTCGTCAGAGCCAACAGAACCAACATTTCAAGGCATGATATTAAAGTATTTTAAATTCGTTTAATCAAATGGTTTCGTTTACTATTAGTTTTGTATGAGATTCTTATATCAAATGAACAGTCCAACAATCCGAAAACCCGATTCATCGCTACCTTATTAACAGTGATCATATATTCCAACTATGTTTTCATTTTGCTAGCAACTTAAACAAAACTACATGTATATGAATCTAAGCTAGCCGTTTCATTAGGTTTAATCTTTTATATAACATGAAGTATTCTGCGATCAACAATTAGAATATGAATGTGATTTTAGATTTTACCTCCTAGCCGAAAGAAAATAGTTCGAGACCAAGGATGAATACAAGTAGTAACACCGAATCGAAAATGAACACTATCGAACTCAAACCTATATGCATACGAATAGATGAGCCCAAAAATTCTGCCCTATCACGAACAATAAACCACCAGTGAACCTGTGAACGAACCAAAGCTTTAAACCCGAACACGAGTCAACCGAAACAGCTCGAGCAGTTTCCAAACTCGAACAACCTTGGCGTGAACCGCACCCGAACTCAGATTTCGATAAACCCTCAACTCTCTAATAGGTTTTATTTGCAGCGGCACAGTTTGTTTTATTTCTTATAGTTTAGGAGAATGTTATTGAGTTATGATAGTGCAAGTGTGTTTATCAATATATATGAATGTGTGCCCTTCGAAATCAACGAGATTTGGTGCAGACGAAACGGAGAAAACTTAATCTACCCATTGGGTAAACTACCCAGTGACTAAAAACATAATAAATGCTTGCTTGTAATATGTGGCATAAAAGGAATAAAAACACAATTAATTCTTTGTTCCTTCTCTCCCAATGACGGAATGCCACCTCATTCGGGTAAACTACCCAGTTGGTATGTGTATCCATGCCCAGACGAAACGCGTTTTGTTTAAGAAATGATTTAATGCTTATCAATCAGTTTTAAATTTGACAGTGTGTGTTAACAAGTTCTTCGATAAAAAGAGATACGGAGAAGATATTAGTGACCGACTATTTCTTTTGACTAGGTAGTTTTTAATGTGTGTTTTAATTTGAAACCTTTCTTATCATGATTTACTATAATTATTTACTCCGTATCATTTATGTATTTTGCTATGTTGTTAATACCATCAAATATTTACACGATACACTATCACGTATATAACTTTCACTTGCGAGTAATATAGTATTATTCTTATTCTTATTAATTAATTTCCATAACTATTTCAATGTGAAAATAAGTTTCTTAAATAATATATGCATATCACACCTTTTATTAGTTTGTTTACAATAAAATCAGTAAGGGTTATAAAAATGTCGGGTATAGTATTTTACCTTTAGTGTAGGGCAGTAGGGAATGATAGAGCAAAAAGAATAGGAACATATTTTCTAAATAGGGGAGATGATGGTTTGGTCTCATCCTTTCACAAAACGCGTGGAGTGAAGTCGAACGAGTGTGTGTGTCGATTTTTTTTTCTCTCTCTCTTCTTCTTCTTCTTCTTCTTCTTCTTCTTCTTCTTCTTCTTCTTCTTCTTCGCTAGGACTAGGATTTTAGTTAACTTGTATTTTATTTTCTTAACATATGGTATTCATATAACTTAATTATTTATTAACTTAGGGTATGTTAGAAATTTTATGGATCACAGTAATCTGAGAGTCGTGTAAACACTATCAGATCGAAGTATTTCGATGGTTCTATCGAAATCTCAAATCGGATAAAACTCAGATTTGAACAGCGAATATGTTTTTGTTGTTATGAAAACCAGAACCAAAATGAGAATACTTATTGACCAAGAAACCGAATTTCGGTTATAACTGCATAGCAGTTATTATAACCTCCAAAACGGGTTAAATAAACGGGTTAAAATACATGTCCAAATATCGGGATTTTTATTTTCTAGTGCGTTTTTAACAAAGCACTTTATACCAAATAAAAAAATTTCCAGCTGACGCTCGACCCCAGCCAGGGGCGCTGCCCCTTGGACCCTGCCAGGGGCTGCCGCCCCTTGGACCCTGCTACCAGGGGCTGCCGCCCCTGGAACCCCGCTAACGGGGGCGCTGCCCCCGGACCCCCGTGATTCGGGGCCGATAATCATAATAACGTCACACAAGTGTGCACTCCGCACAAACCCCCGACTTGTTGAACATTTATCATGATTACACATTGGTCAACCAAGTCAATCCATTACACTTAAATCATATTGGTGACGCAATATCACCAACAGGGTATAGTCAAAATAATAAATATAATGTTAATGAAATTTTTAGGGTGTTATAAAACAATTTCGGGTTGCAAATATGTCGACATGACTAACTTATTTGATAAATAGGTTAGGTTTGAATTGAGAATTTTAACCTGATTACAACCCGTCAACCTGTTTAAAAATAAATTAACAATATTAAATATTAGAAATTATATGTTTAATTTCATTCTAATGTGACCCAACTATTTTGTATCTTATGATATATATCATTTATTAAAATATTTGATGATAGTATATACTTATATAAAAACATTTATCGTGTTGCTTAAAATGTTTCTAATATAGAACTCACTATATTTTATATGTCCCGCTAAAATTATATTTAAATAATAAACGGGTCGACACGACTAACCCCGTTTAATAAACGTGCTAAGGTTAGAACTTCTCGACATGATCAACTAAACAGGTCAGATTTGGGTTGAGATGTTTGAACCCACCAACCCACGAACCCGACCCAACAACACCCAAATTGCCGCCCCTAATTTTTATCGTATGGATCACTCTTGTTTCTAAACTATTGTAGAAAAACGCATCTTTGATTATTAACCGCCCTTTTGATATTCAGCTGCCACCACCATCTTTTCTAATTTTGTTTTGGTTGATCAAACATCATGTTCTTCACGGATATCCTATTTATTATTCTGGTAAAAAAGAAGTAAAGAAAACACTAATGATGCATAAAGTGATAAAGGCTGTCTCAACCTAAGTGTATAAGGTTACCAGCATTCGGAAGTTCATCCAGTTGGCTTTTTTTTTTTTTTTTTTTTTTTTTTTTTTCTCAATACATAGGGGTCAACAAATGCTTGAGCGTAATAAATCATTGATGTTTTTCATAAAACTAGACGGAGGTACCCGTGCATAGCCAACGGGATTTTATAGAGACCACATAGTCTTATTGATAAAAAAAGTTTATAAGTTATAAACGAAACAATAAAAGTTTGAAGATTTCGGAAATTTAACATAATGTTTTGAAACCTGGTTCACCGGGTGGTTCAACCGGTTGAACCGTTCCAAGCAAAAAATGAGATCGATTTAAACCGGGTCAACTTGCTAGGTGGGTCGAAAACGGTTCAAATTAAACTGGTTCAACCCGTCCGGGTTTGAAGTGTCCCGGGTCCAACCCGGTTTTTGTTTTTAATTGGATTGTATTTAATTTGATAGATATGTTTTTTAATTGGCTGTACAATGTGAATAATTATTGTACTTTTAAAGTAATGGATAATGTTTTGAAACCCGTTCGACCCGGTGGTTCAACCGGTTGAACCGTTCCAAGCAAAAAATGGATCGATTTAAACCGGATCAACTTGCTAGGTTGGGTCGAAAACGGTTCAAATTAAACTGGTTCAACCCGTTCGGGTTTGAAGTGTCCCGGGTCACCCCCGGTTTTTGTTTTAATTGATTGTATAATTTGATAGATATGTTTTTAATTGGCTGTACAAATGTGAATAAATTATTGTACTTTTAAGTAATGGATAATGTTTTGAAACCGGTTCGACCCGGGTGGTTCAACCGGTTGAACCGTTCCGGTTTGAAAAATAGGTCGATTTAAATCGGGTCAACTTTCTAGGTTGGGTCGAAAATGGGTCAAATTAAACCGGCTCAACCCGTCGGGTTTGAAGCGTCCCGGGTCAACCCGGTTTGTGTTTTTAATTGGTTGTATTTAATTTGGTTGTACAATGTGAATAAATCATTGTACTTTTAAGTAATGGGGTTTTTTTAATAATAATATTAATTACATTCATAATTTCCTTTAATAAGATTTCAACATTTCAACATTTCAACAATATTGCATTTTCACTTTTCCACTTTGACTCTTTTTCCTTTATATGTAGTATAGATAGACTATTGGAATAATATATAGGATTTAACCTAATATTTATTTGTTACTCCCAAAAGCAATTTGTTTTTCTAATAGAATTAAAGTATTAGATGTTAGATATTAAGGAGATGTTATCATCAAGTGTCTACGATTGTCTTTAATTAGCCAATACTAAGAAAAATGTAAAAAATGAAGTAAAAAAATTGCAAATATCAAGTTAGAAAATCCCTATTACTAAAAAAAAAAAAAAAAAAAAAAAAAAAAAAAAAAAAAAAAAAAAAAAAAAAAAAAATCAAATTTATAATCTACTACGAAGGAAAGAAAATGGCTAGCTAGGATTATTATAGAAGGTTAGTCGTGTTGTCCGATGCTCAGTAGAAAGTTATGGCATGTCGCTGAGTGTAAAAATAAGTTTTTAATTAGTAATCTGAATTGAGTTATTTTACATACTTGTTTCTCCCTACATACTAAGAGATTAATCTGGACTATCAATTCCATTTGATTAAAAAGACAAGATTTATGATTAAAAAAAAAATATGGAGTGACTAAAAGTGTAAATTTACTAAAACTCACCATAACCCCTCACTCATTATTTTAGAGTTGGCAAATTTTGCTCAAATTGCAATTAATAGACGGTTTTAAATACTTTGTACGTTTTTATGCGTTTTTATATGTTTTTGGACGCTTTTACACGTTTTTTGGGCGTTTTTATATGTTTTTGCACGTTTTGAACATTTTCGTACGTTTTCGCCTGCTTTCATACGTTTTCATCCGTATTTGCAAGTTTCTGCCGTTTTCGCACGTTTTCGTCCATTTTTGGACACTTTCTTTCGTTTTCGCACGCTTTCGTCCGTTTTCGCACGTTTTCGTCCGTTTTAGCACTTTTTCGTCCATTTTCGCACACTTTCGTACGTTTTTCGCACGTTTCTTACGTTTTCGTCTGTTCTTATATGTTTTTGTCTGTTTTCACACGTTTTCTTCCGTTTCCGCACGCTTTAAACTTGGTTTAAAACATGTACTTATGAAAAATTTAGATTCGAACTTTTGTGAGATCAATCAATCACAATATGAACACAATACTAAACAGACTACAACTATCAAAATATAAGACGCAAGATAAAAGGTAAAAGATGGAAAGATCAAACAGAGAAAAGAGATTTATAGTGGTTCGGTAACGAAGCTCCTCTTCGCCCTACTCCACTCCTCGAGTATCCAACTCGATAGTTCTAAGCATTATGTCAACAAACTCCCTTCAGGCGGAGAAAACCATACAACGTCGCTTATCACTATTTCCGACACTAAACTAAATTTCGAGTACTAATCTAGCTAGCACCAATCTCACTCACGATCTACTTGATCCTCACAATTCACGCAATCTACAAGATCCTCCCGATCTTCTTTCGATCCACTCGATCTACAAACTCTCTTCACAATCTACACACTATCAAGACGAGATCTCCACGACCTTTACACGATCACAATGATCCACACAAGCTAACTAAACAAGACTCTAGACAACTTGATGTATATCAAGATACAAAAAGTATGTAACAAATGCTACAAGTACACTATACTACTACTACAACATTTAGTATCTTCTTGATACAATGTGTTCTTCTCTTGCACTAGTAGAGGAATGAAGGTGATCACTTGCTTGGATGATTAGATCACTCTTAAACGAAAACTAACTAACTAAATGATCAAAGAATGGTGTTTAGAGAGTATGTATTTAACTCAGAAAGTTTTGTATGAAAAGAGGTGAGTAAAAACTGTAAAATGGATTGGTATTTATAGGCCAGAAAAAATAGCCGTTAAACAGTGCACAGTACCGTTAAAGTTCACACGGTACCATTAAATTTAACGGTACCTCAGTCCTTTAGCGGTACCGTGGGGGACAAAAACGCTCCTTTCTTTGTTTTTAGTCGGGAAGGTTTATTTGGGAATGTTTGGAGCTGTCTTGGGAGGAAAATAGCCTTTTGGGGTTTTTAAACATATTTTTCCAATTAAAACATTTCTTTTTTAATTAAAAATGATTTGTAAAATGAATTTTTGAAAAAAAATGTTTTGTCACATTAAAAATGTGAAGTTTAGGAAAAATATAATCCTTAGATCACTAGTGAAGTTGTAGATTTGTTTGTTCATATCTTGAGTGATTTGCGTCTAAATGGAATATTACGACTAAAAGCTTGTTTACGTCAATTTTGATATAAGACGTTTTTACATTTTGTTATTATCAAAACGTAAAGATGTCGAAAAATATGAATAACGTTTTTAGACATTATTTGTATCAATAGTTTTTCACGTTTTCGTCTGTTCTCATACGTTTTTGTCTGTTTCCATACGTTCTCGTCCGTTTTCGATCGTTTTCAAATGTATCTATTCGTTTTCTTATATTTCCATGCATTTTCTTATGTTTTCGTTCATTTTTTACGTATTCGTTCGTTTTTGTATGTTTTCTTTCGTTTTCACACATTTTCGTATGTTTTCAAACGTTTTCGTCCGTTTGCACACGTTTTCGCCCGTCTATCGTTTTTCAGCCGCTTTCACACGTTTTCGGCCGCTTTCATACGTTTTTGGCCGTTATCATACGTTTTATTCCATTTTCATACGTTACTGTCCGTTTTCCTATGTTTTACTATTGGAGATCATTATTAGCGTGTTTTACTAATTCTATTTTTATACATTCTGATATTTTACAAATGAATAATATCACATGTGATAAAGAAATAGAATGTAACACTAATTTTGGTATTTTACATATGAGTAATATAACAGGTGATAAAGCAATAAAATGAGCAAAAGTATACATCATTCATGTCTGCCTATATTACTTAAGATATTACTCTAAAGTCACTAATTTCACATTCTATTACCTTATCACCTGAGATATTACTCTAAAGTGACTAAGGATACTTGTTTGTTTCTAAAATATCATAAGTGATATTAGACATTAACTATGTTTATGAAATATCACAGGTGATATTAGACAATATCACAAGTGATATTAGAAAATATCACTAGTGATATTAAACAATATAACAAGTGAGATTAGACATGCCATATAATTAAGCTTAACTAATAAGCATTGTAAAGTATCATCAACTTAAAATATCACAACTGCTACAACTTTCACTACAACACAACTGGCCTGATTGCAACGGTAGGATTCTGTTGCCAGCCCGTTGCAAACGACCAATTGTAACCGATTTGAAATAGATGTGTACCGTTGCATACATGCTCCATGTTAGCCTTAAAGTTATGTCATTGATGAGAATTGCAATAGTATTTAAGTATAGGGACTAAATTGTCAACATTGTAAAGTATGGCACTAAATTTCCTATAAATACCTTCCTAGTTGCAACTAGGAAGGGTGAATGTCTCATTAAATTTCAAGGTGTGTGTGTTTTCCTTCTTTCTCTCTCTAGAAAACACACACATCTTCCCAATTCTTTAATCTAATAAATACCATGTCTATTCTTTATTTCGAGCATCCCCGACCTCCTGAAGGTGTTTCTTGATTACAACAAGTGGTATCAGAGCTAACGATGGGCGAATCGTGGTGTTTTGTGGTGTAAAAATGTGTTTTTTGGCGTTTTTTCTCGGAAAAAGTACGTGTTTTATCGAGTAAGGTATCTTTTGCAAGGTTCTTATCGAGTAAGGGAAATTTGTGAGTTTTATCGAGTAAGAGTAACAAACCCTACCCAGTAAGGAAGAATCTATCGAGTAATGGTTATCGAGTAAGGTTTTACCGAGCAAGCTTTATCGAGTATGAGATTTTTCCGAGTAAGGAGTGATACTTTAGAAATTCAAGGCTTTTTTACCGAGCATCAAGGAATGAAATTCTTTTGAGTTTTTCAAGGTTTCGATGCAAATCTAACATACAAAACCTTAGTTTTCAAACCCTAATTATCGAAAAAATTTTCGGGGGTGCGCTGTGTAGGAACCCGTATACAACCTAAATCACGACCTTCTTCACCTAAATCTAGAGAGAGAAAGAGAGATGTAGAGAGAGAGAGATGGGAGGATCATGTGTGTGAAATATAAGCAATGTTATTACCAAATGATCAACCAACCTCAAAGTGAGGTTATACAATAGTATATATAGGTGTGAAGTCTAGGGCTTTCTATCTTATACATATTTGGCCCTTCGACTTTCTAGTTATTGAATATTGAACATATAACTTCTTAGAATACTTTCTAAGCAACCTATTACATGATTCAAGAATATAATGACCGACACTTCATAATATAAAAATACAATGCTAACAATCTCCCCGTAAGTGTTGGTCATTGAAGGTTGCGTGACGTCTTCATCTTTGTCTTTAAACTTTAACATTCATTGTTCTTGACGTCTTTAGAAAACATTAGATAAGTCATTGTTCAACGTTCATCATTCTTTGTTCCTTCATGCTTTGTGATCTTTACATCATGACTTTTCTTTGTTCTTTGTTGTTGTGGTTGTTCATCTGCCTTTTGTCACAGCTTCGTCTATGTAGGTTAGTCGCCTTTCCAACATGCTCATACATCTTTAGTCTTTGCCATAGATATATTTGTTGTCGCGGTTCTTTCACTTTGATCTTTGTCACTTAACTTTGTAGATTCTTCTTTTTGGCGTAGAATCTTTCTTTAACTGTTGCTTTCCTTTGATCTTAGTGAGAACTTTCCTTTGAATTTGAGATGTATGTATGAGCATGTGGAAACTAGTGTGGTGGTTGTACCTGCATAAAACAGTTAGCAATAAAACATCCGGTACTTACAGGTTTGGAATTAGAGATCGTCAACAGCATATTGTGAAGACTTTCTCCAACCCTTACCATGGCCGTTCCTAATCGGATACCCTCGAAAGAGCTTACACAGACATACCGAAGTACACCCACGATTAGGTGAGTCGCTGGAGATCACCCCACGACTGTAGACCGTTTGGAATCCACCGAAACACTAAGCGTAACCCACAAGAGATTACCGAAGTGACCTGCTGTCAGGGCTGTTTGATGTTGACCCTGGCAGGAGTTTCCGTTCAATCATTGAGAAGTACATAAGTAAATTCTCTCATAAACGTTCTGGCAGATTGCTAAGACCTGCGTAGGACTCTAAAGTTTACATCTGGCGTCCATTGATGTAGAACAACCAGTGTAATAATATCGTGTGTTCCTATGAGATCTTTTGATGAATCTCTTGGCTCTAGACTCAATAAGTGCACATTTAGTCATCGGAGGAATGGAGCAGAGTACCTCCTTTTCAATATCAACACACTCGGAATGAGTGGTCAATAGATTATGCAGGGTTCTCCGTGAGAATGAAACAAGTATCTTTTGAGAGATACCCGAGTGGCTAGAAGGTTTAAGTGCAGTGCGTCACTGGGTCCATGACGTCTTGTCTTCAATACCGATGTCACCTTAGTAACAATCAGTAGCATATGAATTGAACCCGGTGTCTGACCTATGGTTGAATATATGGAGGGCTCATTTCTTTTCACCCTTTCTCATTTCATTTCTTTTTAATTCTTCAACCCCTTCTTTCCCTTTCATTCTTTACTCCTTTTTTCATATCATACCTAAGGACTTCTAATTCTATCTATTGGAATTTTCCTTGGGTAGATCCCTCCGGCTCTGGCGGATCATAGGACGGTTTTTCCTAACCTTAGTCACCTTATATCACCATGACTATCCTATTGTTGCCATAAACCATTTGCTTGAAAATCTCTCAAAGTGTTTATGATCATAAAACACATTTTTGTTAACACATTGAGAGTTTTGCACTTTTGAAATACTCCCCCTTCACATGTGCTCATGCATTATTAAGATAAATTTGCACATGTTGGGTAGAGTCGGCACTTTTGAATTGATCCACTCTTAATAGACATATACCCTAGGGACACGTTTACGTTGCTTAGTTAAAGGGATCCATTATCAGCTTTTAGGTGACAACTAGCCCTAATAACTAACTTGATGTTGTTAACATTCCTAAAAAGGAAGTTAGACCCGTCATGGTAAACATCTAATTAAGAGTTTCTCGAATCGGTACATTTCTACTTGGATAAATCCTTTCGAATACTAACATTTGATATTTCGTCAATTCGAGAGTTAATTTTGAGTCTAGTATAAGACTTTTATGTCTTTACTTACGAGCTCGAGATTCTGCCACAACTTTTGAACATTTTTGATCACATTTAATCACGTCTTCTCCCCCTCAAAAATAGCATATCATGATATTTTTGATATCAATTGATTAAATATAAAGCTTTTCGAGAGATAGACGGATTTTGTTTTGCATGAAATCGGAACAGTTTTCTTTTTGATTTTTATACTCCCCCTCAAAGAAAGCATATTGTTTAAACATAAAGTTTAAAGTCAATTTTAATGGATTTAGAGGGAGTTTTTTCTTTGAAATACGAGTTATGTACTGAAATGTACACAAGTCATTTTGTTATGAGGCTAAGTGCTTAAAAAGTTTTTGAAACCTTTGTTTTTAATTAAGCACTTTCCTTTCTTTTGAAGCACGGGTTTCGTACAGAAGTATACGAAAGCCATTGTGAAGAAAGATTTAGAGAAACGACATGTTTTAGAAAACATTTAAATGAACTCTCGCTCAAGCATATGTACATATCCGTGTCATTTTTGAAAGGCATTTCTAGAAACGTACATAATATCGATTATACGAGAGACATGTCGTGAGAAGAATATTTTTGGATTTTTGAATTTTATATTGTTTTTGAGTTTTGTGAAAATTTTATATTTTTTATTTTGTTTTTGTTGGTTTTTCAAATTTTGTATTTTCTTTTTTCAAAAATATTTACAGCGAAGCGGTTTTGAAAAAGTTTTTCAAGAAGATTCGAGAAGACGTTTTAACTCCTCAGGGGTTAGGCTTCGCATGCCAATTCGTCGAACTAATTCGTCAAACCTTTCTTTTGGAAGGGCTTTA
>LBNU01024056.1:19031-38445 GCA_014162995.1 Artemisia annua
GAAAATGCTTCTTTTGTGATTTTCCCTTCAAAAGTACCTAAAATGAGAAAAGAAACGACTTTGGGTGAAATCCAAACCAAAAACATACGACTTAGGACTCAAAATGACCCCTAAAAACGTAACATTTTTCGTCTCATCAGTTTAGCATAGGATGATAACATTTTATTCCAATAAGAATCTACAAGTAAATTATTGTCATTTTCCTAGACAAGTTAGTGCAGTAAATCATTATTGATAACTTACCAACATCAAGACTGCATTTTCTAACACAACAGCAATATAAAGTGAATGATAAAGCTTAACAGAGCAACAGGGTTAATTTGTGTACCCAGTTAAATATCTTGCTGTTGCATGCAACTTAAACAGCAGATCCATACACTCTCTCTAGAAATTTTCATCTTTTCCTCCATGTTAAGGTGTAGTCTTTTACTCATTTAACATTTTAGTTCTATCAACCAACAAACTATAAATAAAAACCAGGAACATTAATTTTTCTAATTTTTATGTCTTAACATATATCACACATAAGACTCTGACAATAAACATAGAGTTAATTGCAGTTCATTAAATAACTAACTGATTGTCCATAATACAATTTATAATAGCATACGAATAATGGCCCTAGCTACATTAGCAACATTTTCCACAGCCTTGTTCTGCTCGGTCATTGGCGAAGACATACCATGCTCTTTAAAACTCCTCTCGCACGCTTGAGACTCGACAGCGCTATCCGCCATTCCATCCTCACCAAACTTAGGATTTCCTAGTTTCAACGCGTTGTTAGCCATTGGTACATCCACCTTCACAACTGTATCATACACTTGTGCACAATAATCCAATGCAGGCCCCAACTCGGGCCTGGAAGATTTCATATCCTTGATTTGTTTAATCGTTTCATCACCTTTGTGTTCGACCCCAGCAACTGAAATGAGTGCTAAGCCTGTTAGATCGGCTTTTTCACTCTTAGGGTCTGCTAGTATAATTGAAAGACATAAGTCATAATTAGGTGTTCCTTTGCATGTGTTCTCTATGAATTTTCTATCAGCAATTGCTGAAAATAGGGTTTCTTGAACAACAAGGAGAAAGAAAATGGTGAATAAGAATTTCATAGTGATGAAGCAAATGGAAATAATGAGCGAATTAGGTGATATAATTTGTGTTTTTAGTACGAAAGCTAGTGAGTCTGTTTTGTCACAATTTATAGAAAACTTGACGTAACATATCAGACACAAAAATAAATAATTAAAAGGCTTTTAGTCCCAGTAGTACTTAAATTTCACATGGCTTTTAACCAAAAAATTCTAAATTCAAGTTTCAATGTAAATTATATGTGAACATGTAGATATAAGTAGCACTTATATGTGAACATGTAGATATAAGTTTTTTCACATATAGATATAAGTAGCACTTATATGTGAACATGTATATATAAGTAGCACATCTATTTCTGTTTCAAATACTAGTATAAATATAGAAAAACAAATAAGGAGACATATAATTTAAGATGATATAACAAAACTCTTGAATTAATAAAAAACTGTTAATACAAATAATGTCAAAAACGTCATTTGCATTATTCGGTCTCTTCTAGTTTTGATAATCACAAAATACAAACACACGTTACGTAAAACTAGGTTTAATAAGTTTTTGATCGAGAAAACTCGTTTTCGTTTCCAACATCACTTAAGGTATGTACAAACATCTACCAACTTGTGTATGTGATCAAAGGACTTATTTTTCACCTAAACTTTACATTTTCATGTCACAAAACATTTTTACAAAAGTATTTTTATATGATTTAAAGAAATGTTTTATTAAGAAAATGTTTTCAAATTTCAAATTCATAACAGCCATATTTCCCGCTCAAAACCGACAGAAATTTTTCACCAGATAAGTTTTCACCACGTCAAGACAAAAATGGGTGCGTATGTCGGGACGGTCCCTTTAATAGGGTGGTGGTTCCTTATCGATACGGGACCGTCTGGTGTTTAAGGGACCGTGATCTCTCTCCTGTCGNTAAGAAAATGTTTTCAAATTTCAAATTCATAACAGCCATATTTCCCGCTCAAAACCGACAGAAATTTTTCACCAGATAAGTTTTCACCACGTCAAGACAAAAATGGGTGCGTATGTCGGGACGGTCCCTTTAATAGGGTGGTGGTTCCTTATCGATACGGGACCGTCTGGTGTTTAAGGGACCGTGATCTCTCTCCTGTCGTCTATAAATACAGAACTGGTGTTTTTCTAAAAACTTTACCTCTTGTGCATTGAAACTTTCTGTATTGCAAAATCCTTTCCAAAACATAGTCTTTGATCATATTATCGGGTTCTTAGTTGTTTACAAGTGATCAAACTCATCATCCTTCCATAGTGCAAGAGAAGAACATTCGTTGTAGTCAAGAGACGAGGTGTTAAAGAAGAGTGATACTCATTGTTGCGGATTCATCATTAGTTTCATTCATTAATTCTTGTATGTAATAGGACTTGAGTGCAAGTCTTATATTGTGTATTGTGTTAGATCGTGCCATCGTGTTGGTATGTGAAGCCACGTGGGTTGTGTTAGATTGGTTCTAGCTAGGATTAGGACTCGACACTCCGCTTAGTGTCGTTAAACTTGGTGTAAGCTTGTGTAAGGTTTGTTCCGCCATAAGGGAGCGTGTTGATATAGTGTTTGTGAAACTCTCGAGTGTGAGACTCGAGTAGTGGAGTAGGGNTGAAGCCACGTGGGTTGTGTTAGATTGGTTCTAGCTAGGATTAGGACTCGACACTCCGCTTAGTGTCGTTAAACTTGGTGTAAGCTTGTGTAAGGTTTGTTCCGCCATAAGGGAGCGTGTTGATATAGTGTTTGTGAAACTCTCGAGTGTGAGACTCGAGTAGTGGAGTAGGGACGAAGGAGTGAGCTCGTGGTTGAACCACTATAAATCCGCGTGTCACGGTTTGATCTTTTCTTGCTTTACTTTTGTTTACTTACTTGCTATTGATTATATTTGTTGTTGTTTTGAGTTCACATAAATAACGAATCGAACATTTTCATAAACTCGACTTGTAAAGTAAACTTTCTAAAACGAAATTAAAAACGGTGAAACTATTCAACCCCCCCTCCCCCCTCTAGTTTCTACAATTGGTATCAGAGCCACGTTACTCAAGACTTTTTAAAATATACTGTATTTTAAAACTTGAAACGATCAATGGAATTTAAAAATATCAAGAAGGGCAATCTATGCAAAGACCACCACTCTTTGAAACTGATAGTTTTATTTATTGGAAAACTTGTAGGAACCCAGCACTCCTTGATCGTTACGGGCTCCAGGCTGTTAAACCTTTAATTATCTAGGAACAATAACATTGAATAACATGCAGCGGAATAATAAATAAGAACATCAATGTTATCAACAAGGTTTTTCATTATCATCTCTAACATACAAACATCTACAACCCCAATTCTACTTGATCAAGGTAGAACGACCTTGAGGCTGACTAACCAACTAACTCTAACTAAACCCTACGCGTTTCCCAAATCCCTACGCCTAGGTTTCCACACACACACACCTTTTTACATCTTGTACGTACAATGAAACTAATGACCCTATGTCTCTTTATATACTAGAAACATCTAGGGTTTACAAGAGGAATCATAATACAATTAGGAAACTAAATCTTTTAAGTAAATCTTCTAGAATCTTCCAAATTCTCCATCTTTTTGTAGTTTCCCATCTTGTCACTTTAAGCCCTTCATGTTTCATTCTTCTTGTTTTGTATCATCAAATCAATAATAGACCCAACAATCTTCCCCTATTTGATGATGACAAAACAAACAACCTCTTGTACGAACTTCCGTAGACGAAGTAGAAAAGTTGAGATAATTGAATCTCACCATGAATGAAACAATCTTGTCTTCCCCTTAAACTATGCTATGCCACTCCAAGATTTCTTCAACATCTCTTCCCCTTTTTGTTATCAACAAATAGGGAACATATGCAAATAATGATCTTGAGTGGTGCATGTAGATGGTTGAACATTTAATCAATAAGCTTCCCCTGAAACCAATATGTTTACCATCTCTTGAATCTTCAATTCTGTAGGCTCCTTGTAATGATCACTTGTGAAGAAAACCGAGTATAACGAATTTGATGAAGAAGTAGAATTTCCCAAACTTGTGTCTTAAATCTTTTACTATCCACGGAACTCCATTCTTATACNTATCAACAAATAGGGAACATATGCAAATAATGATCTTGAGTGGTGCATGTAGATGGTTGAACATTTAATCAATAAGCTTCCCCTGAAACCAATATGTTTACCATCTCTTGAATCTTCAATTCTGTAGGCTCCTTGTAATGATCACTTGTGAAGAAAACCGAGTATAACGAATTTGATGAAGAAGTAGAATTTCCCAAACTTGTGTCTTAAATCTTTTACTATCCACGGAACTCCATTCTTATACCAAGCCATAAATATAAGTAGACCGCAATCCCTTGACAAAATCCTCAACTAATATGAGACACTGAGCACTACAATGTAACTCCTTTAAGTGATATCCAATGTGTGCATAGAGCATCATAAGAAAAATCACACATTGCTAGATTCATCAAGCTATATGATAAGAACACAAACCTGTGAAACTCAACTACAACATCAAATAAATGATATTCAACCTTCTTCGTAATCAATCAATCCAATAAGAACCAAATACGAGCCTTGAAACTTTTAAGAACAAATAACCAAACTCCTTCCTATGTGTGTGAATCAAAATTATGTGTGTGTAATCTAACAAACTGCTCATAATTAGCCGAGAGCCAAAGTAGAACCAATCTCATAAAAACCCATCTTGGCTTCCCCTCACTGCTTGTAAATCATGCATTGTCTTCATAAATCATCTAAACGCGGTAGTAGGTTAAACATACTCGTAGCAGTAGAGTCAAAATTCAATGGCAGTACTTTCATAAAACTAGCAGTACTTTCAAAAAGCTAGCAGTACTTTGAACATTCACCAAGCAGTACGTTGAATCAAACAACAGTACTTTGGAGAAACCTTACCTGATCCTCCATAAAGTCGAATCCCATTAAGATATTTATACCAAATTAACTAGTAGAAAGCGACTTCTCATGAGAAAAACTAATCTCGTACCCCACATCCATAGTATAGCAAAACAGCAGCAACATTAAACGACAATTAATAATCTCGTATGTCCCACTTTGAATATAATAACATGCTCTTTGATAACGACCCATGATGAAACTTAGTACGAGGAATGATCAATAAAGAATAAAGAGAATGTTGAATTCTTGCAATTCGAATAGCAAGCACCAACCCTTTTCGTCTTTAATAAAATACTCCACAAAGCAACACCCATTATAAAATTCTGATCCATAATCATAACTCACCGACCCATGATCTCACTTGTTAAATTCTTGACACAATCGTCCCATGTGATAAAGATTTTGATCGATTATAAAATTGAAACTAATAAGATCAGAATCATGCACTCTTATTAATCAAACCAACGTGAAAGATCTTCAAAAAGCGAATATATACACACCGAGTCATTAGATAAAACCTTTGACCAATTTAATATATTCCATAACCATTAATTAGTACGAGGTAGCCTTGTAATTAATTCACTCAGATCAGATAAATATACTTTTAAGAGTCGATACCCTTTAAAAACAGAAACACGATGAACTTTGAATAACCCTTTAACAGTTGATCGTATAACTTTTCCAAACCAATTTTCTTCGACAATAAACCTTGTAAATCCTAGATATCGAGAGCCCCAGGCTCTGATACCACATGTAGGAACCCAGCACTCCTTGATCGTTACGGGCTCCAGGCTGTTAAACCTTTAATTATCTAGGAACAATAACATTGAATAACATGCAGCGGAATAATAAATAAGAACATCAATGTTATCAACAAGGTTTTTCATTATCATCTCTAACATACAAACATCTACAACCCCAATTCTACTTGTTCAAGGTAGAACGACCTTGAGGCTGACTAACCAACTAACTCTAACTAAACCCTAGGCGTTTCCCAAATCCCTACGCCTAGGTTTCCACACACACACACCTTTTTACATCTTGTACGTACAATGAAACTAATGACCCTATGTCTCTTTATATACTAGAAACATCTAGGGTTTACAAGAGGAATCATAATACAATTAGGAAACTAAATCTTTTAAGTAAATCTTCTAGAATCTTCCAAATTCTCCATCTTTTTGTAGTTTCCCATCTTGTCACTTTAAGCCCTTCATGTTTCATTCTTCTTGTTTAGTATCATCAAATCAATAATAGACCCAACAAAACTCGATTCGAAACGTATGTAAAATCAAAAGATCTTGATCTTTGGCATGTTATTACTATGGGTGACTTCAAACCTATCGAATATAACCCGGAAACTAAACAAAATGAAGTTGTTTCTTATGACAACCAAATTGATAATCTTAAAAAGAAATTAGCTAAAAATGATGAAGCAAAAATGGTTATTTACAATGCTTTACCTAAAAAGGAATTTCAAAGAATTTTCATGTGTAATACGGCTCAAGATATTTGGAAAACTTTGTTGGTCACTCATCAAGGTAATAATCAAGTCAAGGATAACAAGATCGATTTTTTGGTCCAACAATATGAACAATTCGTCATTCCTAAAGACGAATCCATAGATAGTGCATTTGCAAGATTTAACACCATTATCACGAGTTTAAAAGCACTCGATGAAGGTATTTCTGTCAAAAGTTGTGTTAGGAAATTTCTCAGGGCTTTACATCCAAAATGGAGAGCAAAGGTCACGGCGATTGAAGAATCCAAAGACTTGGCATCTCTATCATTAGATGAGCTCATTGGAAATTTGAAGGTCCATGAGTTAATCATCAAAAATGATTCCGAGATTGTCAGAAGCAAAGTGGAAAGGAGATCCATTGCCTTGAAAGCTAAAAAGGAGTTAAGTGATGATGAAGACTCAAGCTCGGAAAGTGAAGATGAAGAATATGCTCTAGCCGTTAGAGATTTCAAGAAATTCTTCAAGCGAAGAGGAAGATTCGTAAGACAACCACGAGATGAAAAGAAAGCACCTCCAAAAGCTCGTGAAGATAGATATAGCAAGGGCGAGAAAAGATGCTTCGGGTGTGGCGACACAAGACACTTAGTTGGAGATTGTCCACACCAAACAAAGGACAAGAACCAAAGGGCATATGTAAGTGGTGCTTGGAGTGATAGCGATGAAGATGGTAAGAATGAAACTTGTCTCATGGCCGGATCTTCAAAAGAGGTATGTATCGAAACCGATAACTATGATATTTGCTCATTAGATTCACTTGAACTAGACAATGAGTATGATAAAATTTGTATATTAAGCCAAAAGATTATTTCGAAAAACAAACCCTTAAAAGCGGCTAAATCAAAATTGGAAAAAGAAATATTGGAATTGAAAGATAAACTTTTTAAGCTTGAAAAAGGAAAAGAAATCGATTCGGAATGTAAGTATTGTGAAAAGCTTAAAATCGAAAATGAGGAGCTCAAAGAGGAAGCCTCAAAATTAAGTAAATTTGAAAAGAGTACTCATACACTGAAACAAATAATAGGAGCTCAAAAGGCTTCCGATAATAAAACCGGTATAGGATATAACCTTGCTGAGGAATCTACTAGTATATCAAAGCAAATAAAATTGTGAAACCTCAGTCTGAAGGATCTACTGGTGGCGGTCCCTCAAATCCATCAGATGGTCCCTTACCTATAAAGGACCGTCTCCAGTAAACAAGGCTGTGTTCATGGCTAAACCAATCCCTGATTCTGATCCAAAACAATTAACCATAATGAATTCAGAAATACCCATTGCTAGTGTAAAAGAGGTAAAGCAATTCTATAAACCAACACCAAAACCCGGATTAGGATACAACAAACCAAACATAGGATCTAGATCTTCACCTCCTAGAAAAACAAATGGACAAACTAAAACAAGAGTAACTAGAAATCAAAATTATCATAGAAATAATTCAATGATTTGGAGAAATGATTTTCTTCCAATGAGATTTTACTCACCATTTCAACACCCTAGGCAAATGCAACAAATGTATAGGATGTTTGGTGCTAACAACTTTGGACCCATGAGATATTGGGGACCATATGTTTGAGTTTGTCTATGTTATCACTAGATATGCATGGGAATTGACTTGGAGCCCGACGAATGGGTTAAAGATAATGGGTGTACTAATCACATGACGGGCAACCGCAAGCTATTCTCATCATATAATGCAAGTAGTGGAGGTAACGTTACATTCGGTAGTAAACTCAAGGGTAACATCATCGGCAAAGGTACAATCACTCATAACTCTCTTACTATAACTAATGTAGAACATGTAGATAATCTAGGCTTTGATTTACTTAGTATTAGTCAAATTTGTGATATGATTGCAAGGTAATCTTTTCCAAAGACGATAGTGAAATCATAAAGGATGGAAAAGTAATTGCCAAAGGGATTAGAAAGGGTAACTTATATGTTATGAAGATTAGCAATAAACCTAGTGATAATATATGCTTAGCTACGGTTAATGATAATTCTACGCTATGGCATAGAATACTAGGACACAAAAATATGCGTTTATTACAATCTTTGGCCTCTAAGGATTTAGTTAGAAATCTTCCTAAACTTAGGTTCGACCAACACTTTTGTGATGCTTGCAAAGTTGGAAAACAAGCTCACTCAAGTCATAAGTCTAAGAACATGATCTCAACTTCTAGATGTTTAGAGCTTCTTCACATGGATCTTTTCGGTCCTTCGGCCATAAGGAGTTATGGAGGAAACCTATATAGACTAGTTATTGTAGACGATTACTCTAGATAAACTTGGACTAGATTTCTTAAAAACAAGACCGAAACCTTTGATCAATTTAAAATCTTTAGCAAGAAAATTCAAAATCAACTAGGATGCAACATAGTTTCCATTAGGACGGACCATGATAGAGAATTTGACAATGAAGTTCAATTTGGAGCTTATTGTGATGCTAATGGTATTACTCACAATTTCTCGGCTCCACGAACTCCACAATCAAATGGGGTAGTTGAAAGGAAAAATAGAACCCTACAAGAAATGAGTAGAACAATGCTAAACGAGCAATCCATTCCTCAAAAATTTTGGTGTAACGCCGTAGACATTTCCACCTATATCCTTAATAGAATTCTCATAAGACCTATCATAGGAAAAACTCCATATGAAATCTTGAAGGGAAGGAAACCTTCATTAGATTACTTTAGAGTATTTGTTAGCAAGTGCTATATCTTAAACACCAAGGATTACCTCACCAAGTTCGACCCAAAGTCCTACGAAGGTGTATTTCTAGGTTACTCTCAAACTAGTAAAGCCTATATTGTACTCAACAAGGAAACAATGGTCGTCGAAGAATCACTCAACGTAACTTTTGATGAGATTCCCCCTCCTCCTAAAACATCACCTTTGGTAGATGATGATTTAGATGAAGAGAACGCCGTAGTTGAAAACATGAAGAACCAAGACATATCTAAGGAAAGTGAAACCATCGAAATAGGAGAAGCCAATAACATTAAGGAATCTAAAAGTCATCCCTTAGAAAATGTTATAGGAAGCCTAAATCAAAGAACCCTTAGATCACAAGCTCAAAATAAAAGCAATCTCTTTTGTTTTGTCTCAATTATAGAAACCAAAAATGTAAATGAAGCATTGAAGGATGAAAGTTGGATCATCGGAATGCAAGAAGAATTAAACCAATTTAAGTCAAATGATGTTTGGATGTTAGTACCAAGACCTAAAAATGTTACCGTAATAGGAACTAAGTGGGTATTTAGAAACAAACTAGATGAACATGGTATTGTATCTAGGAACAAAGCTAGGTTAGTCGCACAAGGCTATAATCAACAAGAGGGAATTGATTATGACGAAACCTATGCACCCGTAGCTAGACTTGAGTCCATTAGGATATTACTTGCATACGCTTGTGCATTAGATTTTAAATTGTTCCAAATGGATGTGAAAAGTGCATTCCTAAACGCTCTCATCAATGAGGAGGTATATGTAGCACAACCTCTAGGATTCATTGACTTCGAGTACCCCGAGCATGTTTATAGACTTAAGAAAGCTTTGTATGGCTTAAAACAAGCCCCTAAGGCTTGGTATGATAGGTTAATAGCTTTTCTTCTTAAGCATGAAAACTCGATAGGAATGGTAGACAACACTCTTTTCACAAAGAAGAAAGATTCAAACATCATAATCGTCCAAATATATGTCGATGACATTATATTCGGTTCAACTTGTCAAGAGATGTGTGATGAATTCTCAAAAATCATGCATGACGAGTTTGAAATGAGTATGATGGGCGAGCTTAACTTCTTCCTTGGACTTCAAATAAAACAATTAGATGATGGAATATTTTTTAATCAAAGTATATTAAGGAAATGCTTAAGAAATTTGGATTAAAAGATGCTAAGCCTATGAAAACCCCAATGGCTATGGACACTAAGCTCACCAAGGATGAAGAGGGTGAATCCGTAGATAGTACTAAGTATAGAGGTATGATAGGAAGTTTATTATACCTAATAGCAAGTAGGCCTGATATCATGTTTAGTGTCTGCCTTTGTGCTCGCTTCCAAGAAGATCCCAAAACTCATTTAGAAGCGGTTAAGTGTATCTTCTGATACATTAAAGGCACTATGCACTTAGGGTTATGGTATCCTAATGGGACCGGCATAGAAACTATAGTTTATGCCGACTCTGATCATGCGGGAGATTATGTGGATCGAAAAAGCACTAGTGGCATTTGTACCTTCATGGGTTGTTGTTTAACTTTTTGGTTCTCCAAGAAACAAATGGCACTAGCTATCTCCACAACCGAAGCCGAATGTGTAAGCGCCGGAAAGGCATGTCAACAAGCACTATGGATGAAACAAGCTCTCGTAGATTATGGCATTACACTTGATGATATTCCAATCATGTGTGATAATAAAGGAGCAATAGATTTAAGTAAAAACCCCGTGCAACACTCTCGTACCAAACACATTGAAATTCGTCGCCATTTTCTTAGGGATAACGTACAAAAGGGTAACATATCTATTGAAAAAGTTCCGACGGAAGAAAACATAGCCGATATTCTCACTAAACCCCTTAAACGTGAGCCATTCTTTTATTTACAATTAGGATTAGGAATGATGGAACATATATCATCTTAGATAACCTAATATATATTTATCTCCTTTATTCTGAGTCTAGGATTCTTTTGCGCACAAAAATTAAAAATTGGGGAAGTAATGATATCTCTTTTCTTTAAATAACCATTATGGCGTGATAATAAGAAAACTTGATTTTGTGCATAAAAACCCCAATTCTTATGATGAAAATCTTCTCACGAATAGGAAAAATTAATTTTTCTTGCATTGTTAATACAATTCAAAAACGCTTTTGGCATGCATGTACGATGCGCTCAAATCCTTTATCGGATCATGTAACAAATATGTTATCCGACATGGAAAGATGAGCAAGATTGAAATTAGGAAACTTTGGATTATCTCTTAGGATTTTATTGCATTTAGGGTCGAAGATAATCGCATCTCCACATATGTTTCATGTAGGCACACACTAGAAACATTTTCTGAAATCTGGCAAACCTTCTGGTGGCAGTCCCTTATCGACCGGCGGTCCCTCAAATGATAAAGGACCATCCACCTATTTACAGGACTGTCCCTTTGTTTGTGTGTCGTGACTTTATGTTCCTGTATGCTTGACCAACCTACCCTTAGGTCCTTCACTTATTCCCAATTTGCTTAAACATAATTTGAACTAATTTAACCAAGCATGCATGCTTTGCTATTCTTGCAACCTTCCTCATCTACTTAAACCCTTCCTTCCTCTTTCCATTGTCATGGCATAACCTTCCTCCTTCTCAATGTCATCCCATAAACAATCACCACCCAGAAAACCAAAAATTTTGGTCAAACCAATATGGAGGAATAAACAAAGCCTTGGCAATTTCATGAACCATTCAACCAACTCAAACAATCACCACGCTACTTCCAATCCCACATCACAACATGAGGCATCATCTTCATCATTCTCATTCTTTGCCTCTCAACCACAAAATGGGCCTCCATCCACTCACAATGACCATACAAACCTGATTTCTCAAGATCATTCATTACCACCACTATTGCCAACCCGATTGCCGAATGTCAACTCCATACACTCAATCAAGGCTCAAGAATTCTCCAACCTTATTGACTTGAGCCTTCTCAACATCATTTTATCCCAAAAACTTCATCCTCCAACTATGTCTCATCCCACTCTTGCCCAAGTGGATGCCCATGGGGGATATTGTGCTTGTTGCATTTACAACCACAACCACTTTCAAAAGATGAAGAATGATCTTGACTACATCATTTCCATCCTCTTGTCATCCGGGTTTCCACAACCCTTACCCAAGAACCCATCTCCACCACATCCTCGCAAATACTAGAGAAGCATGCATGCTCATTAATAAAACCGGACTCTCATGAGCTATCCTAGAAGATTAGACTAGGTTTATGATTGTAGACTCATGTTGTAAAAGTCATATGAATGATGTTTTTATTTATCAATGAATGAACTAGTTCCTGCATGCATATTTTGTGTTCCAGGTTATTTTTCTGGCGGCGGTCCCATACCCTTGTGGCAGTCCCCCTGTGATAACGGACTGTCCACCACTTTAATGGACCGTCCAAAGTTTTCTATTCCTGCTAATTCTCCGTTTGTTTTGCAGGACTTCTATGTTTGCTTGTATGTTTCTACTAACCTTTTGCAGGCAAATTCCATCGATCAATCCCCGGTGCCCTCATCAAGGGGGAGCATCAAGCTAGGGGGAGTCATCATGATGCCGTCACATTCTTGACGAAGCCTTTTTTATTCTAAAAAAGGGGGAGAAGAAAACAAAACTCGTTTTGAAAACTCATTAACATCTAGTTTTATCTAAAATGAGTTTATATTTTGTAAGAAGAAAACGAAACTCGTTTTGAAAACTCATTAACATCTAGTTTTATCTAAAATGAGTTTATATTTCGTAATCATCAAAAAGAGGGAGATTGTTAATAAAAATAATGTCAAAAATGTCATTTGCATTATTCGGTCTCTTCTAGTTTTGATAATCACAAAATACAAACACACGTTACGTAAAACTACGTTTAATAAGTTTTTGATCGAGAAAACTCATTTTCGTTTCCAACATCACTTAAGGTATGTACAAACATCTACCAACTTGTGTATGTGATCAAAGGACTTATTTTTCACCTAAACTTTACATTTTCATGTCATAAAACATTTTTACAAAAGTATTTTTGTATGATTTAAAGAAATGTTTTATAAAGAAAATGTTTTCAAATTCATAAAAGCCATATTTCCCGCTCAAAACCGACAGAAATTTTTCACCAGATAAGTTTTCACCACGTCAGGACAAAAATGGGAGCGTATGTCGGGACGGTTGATAACGCTCAAGTTAACATGTTTTTAGAAGCGTTATTGTTTTGTTTTTCGTATGGAAATGGGTCATATTTGTATACATTTGTTACTTAATCATGGAAAAGTGTTTATACATGCAAATATAGCCAAAAACAGTGAAAAGATGCTTAAAAGTGAAGAAATGAAGTGATCATGCTTGTTGGGGAAAGATTCGAATGGAAGAGAAGGATGAAATTAACGCATGGACAAAGGATTTGATATAGACGAGCTTTCTATACATATTTACCAAAGAAATATCAAGTTCTAATGTACCAAGACATGCCACGAAGAAAGGAAACACATGCGAAAAGAATCGGCGAAGAAAAGTCAAAGAAACAACATAGTGGAGGCATCCAGCCGATCGGCTGCAACCCGCAACCGGATCGGCTGGAATTTGACCAAAAGACTCCAACCGATCGGTTGGACCTTCAGCCGATCGGTTGGGGAACTGCTGCTGTTACAAATTCGCATTTAAAGGTGTATTTACTCTCCATAATCATTGGTGGCTGATCATTTCTGGTTATTAACTATCATGGGACGTTTTTACTTGGAAGAGAAGAGTTATGAGGCTATATAATGAGTACTTAGCCTCTAGATTACATGTACCATCTTTTATCAATATTATTGTTACACTAAAGTGTTACTAGTTCATTTTCTAAGGTTACTAAGTGTGAAAAACGTCAGAAAGAGTTGAGTAAAGTCTCAATCTTTGGTTCGAGTTGGGAATTGTTCACTAGTGTGGTGAATAGTTTATCTAGAGTGTGGTTGCTATAGTTCCACGTGATTCTTGTCATTGTAATTCTCAAGACTAGGTACACCTTGATTCTTATAATGAACAATTGTTACTTTACGTTTAATGAAAGTTTTATTATCTACTTGTGTTTATTTATGATTGCTATGGAGTAATTTGTGATATACTTGTGTGTATGATGTGATTGGTTATGGAGTATTCTTTTACTAAAAAGGTGATGCATGAAAACATATCTATTTTATGAGTTTGTTGAAGTAATATCTAATCTTGCTTAATTTGTTGATAAAAACAATCTTTGGGAAATAGGTCCGAAAGGATTTTCAACTTGTTTTTATTCCAAAACATTAGTGCACGAATTAGTATGGAATATGATGCTTGACAACCATCCTATTTACTTATTAAAATGGATTTTGAGAAGATTTCATCACGAAAAAGGACCGAAAGGATTCGTAGGAATTCATAAGAAAAGAGTTGATTTTCTAAACAACCATGTGATTATAGAATTGTCATACTATCTTGATATGTCCGAAAGGAGTCATTTAGTAGATTGAATTCTTAGTAGTAGTTAGAACATGACATACATCATCGATTGTATTTCTACTCATTTTTAGTTGCGCATCATAACAAGTTTTACACCAAACTTTATATTCATAATTGCAATAATACTCCTAGACCTCATCATGGAATTATACACAAGTATATGCTTAGTTCTTATTTGATTTCTTTTTAAAAATATATTCATACAAACAAGGATTGACAACCTTTGTTAATAAACAAGTTCTACTATAAATAAACAAATCCCTTGGGACGATCTCGACTTACCCACCTTTATTACACCGGACGAGTATACTTGCTCGTATGTGCTAAAGAATTAATCGGATAAATCGTGTTTATAAATTTTAAAACTTGCACTAGCAAAAACGCACATCAAGTTTTTGGCGCCGCTGCCGGGGATTTGATTAGTTTTCTTTATTTTAGTAGTTAATTTGTTTATAATTCGGATTTGATTTAATTTTTAACAAGAAAAAGTTTTTTTTTAGACAGATTGCTCCAACCGATCGGTTGGACAACCAACCGATTCGGTTGGCAGCTCGGTAAAATTAGGATTTTAGTTTTATTCGTTAATTTTCTTTAAATTACTGTTTTTAGTTAATTATTTAGGTTTCTAGACTATTAATGTTAGTAATTATGAGTAGTTAAAATAGTTATTATGATTAATGTTTAAGTTTTTAATTAAATAGAATTAATGTTTAGTTTTAATTATTATTGGGATATTAAGAGTTTTTAATAATAAGTCATTAATGGTAGGATTAAAGTGTAGTTAATTTTTAGTAATTTATTTATAAAAAAAAATATTTTGGTCAGAGTGACCAACCGATTCGGTTACGGGTTCGTACCGATCGGTTGGTGGTGGTAATTTCATCAACCGATTCGGTTGGACACCCAACCGACCGGTTGGAACTCTCGTTAAATTTTTTGCACTTTTTAGTTTTTAGTTTGTTTTCAATTCTTAGTGTTTTAGTTTGTTAATATACTTATTCTTGTTTCATATTAAGAATTATTTGCTTACAACTAACCCTCATGCTAATGGTTTGGATGTTTTTTGATGGTTATGTTATAGTTAGTAATTGCTTAGGTGAAATGGAGAGTTTAAGTCAGATTTCGGCATACTTGAAAGATTTGGAGGATATGTTCAAGGATTCCGGGGATTCCTTGGAAAAGTTAGAGAATATGTTAGAGAAGGCTAAGAGTGATTTGGAAGAAGGAGAGATTATTGGTGATAATGTTTCTTATTTGCCACATGAAATGTGTTATCCAAAGAAGGAGAAGGAAAGAAAGGTGGTTGTTTTTACTAAGGCACCAACTAAGGAGTACGATGCTACACACATGAGGTATGCTACACCTTGTGCGGTGGAAGGAGAAAAAGCATGGGATGCGGAGTTGAACATGGAGTATAGTGATAACTATATTTCGGAAGAGATGCTTAACAAGCTTGGCTTTGTTAGACTTGATTATGGAAGCTATGGAAGGAAAGAAGTGAGAGATGTTAAAGTGAATATACATGGTCATATTTTCAAATGTAACTTTGTGGTCTTGGATTACATGAATGCCGATGAACCGGAGGTTGTCTTTGGTAGAAATTTTCTTATAACTACCAAGTGTACAATTGATTTTGCACTAGGTGAGTTACGGATCAATATTAGTGATTTGGAAGAAGGGAAGGATGTTAATGAAATGCTAGTTGATGTTTGTGAAGGAATGATAACGCTTAAGGGAGGAAAGGATGAAGTTTGTAAGATGGGAAAAGCCAATCGAAACAAAACCCCATTAAACAAATTAACCCAACCCTCCACCCCAAAGGAAAACAAATCATCATCATCATCATCCAACACTCAACCAAATTCACCACAAAACAAGAAACCCTTAACCAAAGAACAAAAACAAGCAATTTTGGAAAACCTTGAAGCAAAAATAAGTGAGTTAATGGAGAACAAACCGGTTATTGAGGTACTTAGAGATTACATGGTTTATAGGAAGAAGCTAGATGGAGTTATGTTGGCAAAATCAAAGTTGGAGAATAATAGTTTTGATGAGGTAGAGGAAAGAAGAATAATGGAGAATGGGCTTCCTAAAAAGATGAATGATCCCGGAAACTTTGTTTTACCGGTGAAGATTAATGGAACTACTCCATTGTATGCACTAGCCGACACGGGTTCTAGTGTGAGTATAATGCCTTACCCCTTGTATCAAAAGTTGGGATTGAGAGACCCTCAACCTAACAATTCTAAACTCACCATGGCGGATAATTCTAAAGCAAAAGCAATGGGGGAGGTAAGAAATGTTAGAGTACAAATAGGATACCAAGCGTTCTTGGCGGACTTTCTAGTGTTAGATGTTGCGGTTGATAAAGAACTACCTTTGTTGTTAGGTAGACCATTTTTAAGAACGTGTGGTGCGGTGATAGACATGGGAAAAGGAACTATGACCATAGATGATGGAATTTTAAAGAATACTTACTACCCAAGGCCTAGAGGTGGTAGTAATGTGGATGACTTTGATGAAGACCAAGAGGAGGATTACCTTGGTTGTTTTGAAGTAGGGAGAGATGAAGATGGGAGGCCTAAATTTGGGCCATGCACACCTAGTTTCTTTGACATAGAGGACGAAATGGAGAGGGCTCTAGCAATGGAGGCTTATTTTAATCCATTTAAAAACATCTTTGTGTTTAATAAATTGACAGATTTTCTTGGATCTTTACCGGTCCAATTGAAGAACTTGGAATGGGGATCCGATGGTCCTAGCATTTACAAACGAGAAGATGGAGATGGTGAATGGCATTGCAAATTTGACATCACATGTCCTAGCGGAAGGAACTTTGCAAGAAGTTTCAAAACTCAAAAGACTACTAGGAAGCTTTCGAACAAGTATCATGGAGAAGACATTCTTAGAAACGAATATTTCTATGGATGATGGAGAAGGATTGCAAGAATAAAGCACCTCTTGTGCTATTAGTTTGTTTCACATTTTCTATTTTCATGCAATTTTATTTTATGTTTCTTAGGTTTCATGCATTTTTACTTTTTAATAAGACTATCGTTATGTCATTTTATAGTTTTATCTATTTGAGTGATTGTTTGTTAGTTATTATGAGTTAAGTTAAGTTATTAAGTTAGAAGTAGAAATAATGACCAATGTTTGGTAGACCAAGTGTGTTTGGATACATATACATACAAAACAAGTGTTTTTGAAAAGACATAAACTAGTCTTGGCATTGCAAGAACTAGTGGAGAAAAGTTTTGTGAGAAAAATCAATTTCTTACAACTGATTCGGTTGGATGCTCAACTGATCGGTTGGAATTGAATATATAAACCCACAATTTCAAAAACCCAAGAACACACACACACACAATCCACCAAAAGTTGGGTCATTCAATTCGACCATAAGAAGTGTTTTGAAGGTTACAGGAGTGTAATTAGATCATCAATGGCATCAAGTCAAGTAAGTTATGTTATTAATTTCATTCAATTAAGTTTTAATTCGGATTATTAAGATTAGGTCATGATTTGGGTATTTTTGAATTAATTCGAATTGAGATGTAATATTTTGGGGATAAGTGATTAGATACGAGTAGAATGCATTGCAAAAAGAATTAGATCAATTGATTAAGTTTTGAGTAAGAATTGATTGATGGAATTTTCGAATAGAATTGGGTATAATCTTTAGAACTAATTTCTTTGCAATTGATGAATCCCAGATGTTATATGCTTGTTAATTAGTGATGTAGGATGGTACATTGTTAATTAAGAACACTTATTTGAAAGAATTAAGTTGATGATGTTCTTGAGTTCATAGAATCATTAGGTTGATGCATTGATGTGTTATAAATCGTTGTTAGAAGTGTTGGGAAGTTAGAAGCACCCTAAGATGGTCAATTACAGGTTAGAAGAAAGATTGGATTGAATGGAAAACGTTCGGATTGAATTTGAAGTAGAAAAAGTTCACAGAACGACCAGCCGATTCGGTTGCGGGCACAAACCGATCGGCTGGATGTTGACCAAAGAACCAACCGATTCGGTTGGTGGGCAACCGATTCGGTTGGTTGCTACGGAAAAATTGTGACATTTTTGAATCGCGTTTTCTAGTTTCTAACTTGATTGGTATTAGTTCTTATACTCTTATAATGATATGCTTTGAGTTTTCTTTCAGGGAAAAAACTCGTTGGTTGGCAAGTTTTTGAAAAGGCACAATAGGAAGAGGATTACTATTACTTTGAGGCCCGAAGCTAATGAGAATGTGAAGTTCTCTCATGTCCAATATAAGGATGAGAAGAATGCATACAGGGAACGTCTCTCGAAATTGCAAGAGAGAAAGGTTGTTGTGCCTAGGTTGATCAATTGGGACTTGTTTGCGGAGTATGAATGTGAGGAGCAGTTGCGAAGCATGATGGTGATGAATTATTTGTATCCGGGAGATGGGGATACGTTTGAGGATCGTTCGTGGGAAAGAGAATTTAGCATAAGGGAGAATGTAGTCAAGGAATGGTGCTTGGAATTCTTCTCAACCTTCTACTTTAATCGGAAAGTGAATGATGTGCTTAAAGAAGTTTGTGTTTGGTTTAGGCTATGTGGTAATGAGCATGCTTTCTCTTTACCTAATTTTGCGGCTGTTCTGG